>RJWH01000069.1:1552548-1827797 GCA_004363575.1 Solenodon paradoxus | reverse complement strand
GGGAGGGGAGGGGAGGGGAGGGAGAAAAAGAATGGAACACAATAGACAATAACACTGAAATTCAAAAAATTTTTCCTTCTATGCCCCTCCTTTGTCTAGATTTCAGTAAAGGGAAAAAGACAGTTGCTACCAAGGGTAGCAAAGTTTGCGCTCAAAATAAAGGTTGCTACTTCAACAGAGAGGGATAAAAAGCTGTGGTGGTGGTGGCAGAGATAATTTAGAGATTATGTGCCATATCAGAGTCAAAAATAATACTTTTCTAGCTTTGCAGAGAAGCGGGAAATAGGAAGCTAGTGAGTGTGGTGAATTCAGATTTAAATCCAAGCAAAACAAAGCAACACCAGTCCTTCCAATGGTCATCTATGCTGATTGCTTTTAGAAGGATCTTTGAAATCAGCAGAAATCCCATCTAGTACCAGTGCTTTATTTTGGACATGTCTCGGGTAATAAAAGGCTCCAAGCACAAAGCATTTGATTAGAAAATAAGAAAAGCTATGTCAAAATACATTTAGTTTCTCATGATACTTGTGAATATAATAATACAAATAATTTTTACTGAGAATTTTCTGAAAGTGTAGTTTCAAATGGACATATAGTTTATTTCTGTAAAGAGCTGACATATTGGAAATAATATTTATACATTAGTGTTTGGAATAAGAGAATTATTATAGTCAACTGCATTTAAGTATAAAAAGCTATAGAAATAATGTTTTCTTTTTAATTTAACACAGAAGAATTTAAACTGCTTTCAAAATTTATATTAGTATCTCTCAGTGATTTCCTCTTTATATGATGCCATGATGCTACAAGTACGTATTTACTTTTATCCCCCTTCACTGATCATTTAGATGTATTCAATTAGGCTACTCAGTTCTCCTAACCTGGATGAAACCAGGTTGTGATGGAGGTACCTGGTACTGAGTGTGGTTTGTCCTTGAAAGAATTTGAGGGGAGACACTTTGTCTCAACACCACGTGGCAAGTTTATTAGAAAACAACCAAACAGAAGGGACATATACAACTTGGGTTACAGGTGCAAGAGAGAGAAAGTTAAAATGGAGTCATATACGGGTGGACAGGCCCTCCCTTAGGGTGTGCCCAGGAGTTGCAGCTCTCCTGCGAGTCAGAGTTCAAGGGTAAGGGATAACTAGTCGGGGTGTCCCCAGTACAGGATGCTAGGGAAGGATTCTAGGTTTTTCAGCCAGTCCCTTCTCTCCTATCTCTCATCACGTTTCATTTATTTATTTTTCTGGTTTATACAAAGTCCTCTGACAAATAATTAATATGTCCAAACCTTTATAATTTTGACAGCTTCAGTTAAGGTTATTTTCTATAGATTGAAAAGTTTTCACTCAGAAATGGGGGTACAGTCAAACTCTTACGTTTCCCAAATACATATCTACATATCCTTTTATATTTTCTGAATATTGGGATTGGAAATTTGAGATAGGATAAAAGGACGGCAAGGTTCCTATTTAAAGGACAATGATGAGAGTTGGCATCAGTAGGTATTCAAAGCTGGAATAGAAGCTTATTGGGTCATTTTGAGTAACACATCTGTTGCTGCAAATATCTTATACATTCTCGGTGAGTAATTTTTCTCTATGTACTTTTATTCGAAGCTACATTTCTTTCTCATATGCCTCCTTTAATACGTTTTCGGCTTTGATTTCCTGAGACCTAATTCCCCCTCCAGGTAGTCCTCTGGATTTTATATTAAGCAATTTCAAAGCATCTTTTTGGGACCTGGAGCCCACAAGTAGATCAGTGGAAACACTTATATATTCTTTTTTATAAAACTTAGAAATTTAGTATTTTATTGTAGCAACTTTGTTTTTTGAATTAAAATAAACTCATGTATAGTTCCAAGTATGTGATTTTTCCCCAATCCTCAGATATATCAATACACACATCATTCCTGAAATCACCAAGTGTTCTTCACCACTGTCCATGAGCCCTACCATCACTTGCTTCCCCAACCCTCTGGGACATTTCCTGTTGGTAATCTCAGTTCTATTGCAAATGTTCAAGTGTTGATTTTGGTTTTGTTTTGTTGTTCAATTATTTTATCTACTGAGATCTCCTGGTATATATCTTTCTTCTTTTGACTTATTTCATTTAACATAATCACCACTAGATCAGCCAACACTAATTCAAATGACAGAATTTCCTCTTTTCCAAAGACTGTCTTCTTTAAGCATTCATTTGATGTTGTGCACTTAGTTTCCAGTTCTTATCTATTGTGAATAGGACTAAAATAAACATAGGAGTACATATACTCTGTGAGATAGTGTTCGTTTTTTATCTTTTGGATAAATATTCAGATGTGGGATGGTGGAATATGGGATTTCCTTATTGAACTTCTTGAGGAATCTCTATACTGTTTTCCATAGGGGTTACACCAATTTGCACTCCCACCAACGATGCAAAAGTGGTCCCTTTTCTCCACATCTTCACCAGCATTTGCTATTTCCAGACATTTATATAATGGCCAGTCTCTCAGGTGCAAGGAGGTATCTCATTGTAGTTTCCATTTGCATTTCTCTGATAACCGGTCAGTAAGAATGCCTTCTAATGTGTCTGTTCTCCATCTGTATGTCCGCTTCTGAAAAGACTCTCTCCAATTCCTCTTCCTGAATTTTTTATGGATTGTCTGTTTATCTGCTATTGAGTTTTATAAGTTCTTTGCATATTTTGGATATGAAGTCCTTGTCAGAAATATGGAATGAAAATATCTTTTTCTCCTCCCCACTTTTTATATTTGCTATCTTACTATTTAAGTGAGAATACTTTGCAATTTAGAGAGCTTCCTTTAGTATTTTATATTGAACCCTTTCTGTGGTGATGAATTCCTTTAACTTTTGCTTATCAGTTAAACTCTTTATCATTCCTTGAGTTCCAAATGAAAATCTTGCAGGGTATATTCTACTAGGTTGAAAAGACTTTTATTTCATCATTTTTACTATATCATGATATCTCTTCTTGTCTGTAGAGTTTCAGAGAGAAATTTGCTGACATTTTTATGGGGACTCTTTCAAATCACTTTTTCTAACTGCATTTAAGATTCTTTTTCCTGCATTTTTGACATTTTGATGAAAATGTGTCTTTGTGATGGTCTGTTTGGGATCCTTTTGTTTGGAACTCTTTGTGCTTTCATAGGTCTGGAGGCTCGCTTCATTCTTCGGATTAGAAAAACACTCAGATATTATTTCTTCAAATACAGTTTCTGACACCTTCTCTCTCTTCTCTTTCTGGAACCTCTATAATGCAAATGCTGTTTGCATGTTCCTTTTGATATTATCTATAGGTCTCAAATGCTGTATTTATTTTCCATTCATTTTTCTCTTTTCTGGTTTGCTCGAGTGTGTTCTTTTGCCCTATTTCCAGCTTATTGATTCTATTGGAGGCTTCATCCATCTTACACTTGACTTCCTGAACTAAGTTCTTTAGTTCAGCTACCATTATTTTCCTTTGTTTGACATCTTGCTTCATTTCTCCGCTCTCTTTTCTGCTATTCTTTTTCTTTCTCTATTGTTTTCTTGGTTTCCAAGAGTATGTTTATCAGTTGCCCTAAATTCATCGTCAGGTATTTTGCATATATCTGTTGTATTCAAATTTTCTCTAAGGTTTTATTGAGTTCCGTCTTTTCAGGTATATTTCTCTGTGCCTTCACTGTTTGGAATTCTGTTTATGTTTCTGTGTATTAGTTTTCCATGCAGCGATGATCTTGTGGATGACATTGATTTGCATTGGAAAAGCCTAAATCTTGGTTTAAATACTGGGAATTTTTGTGTTTTGTGGTACTACCACTGGTTGGTTTTATTGAAGTTCTTAGGTGGAACCTGCAATGGGTCCTAAGAATTCAGCCTATGGAGTTGGATTTTGAGGGATGCAGTCTTGCTCCAGCTTCCAGTTCTGAATGGTAATGATCGTCTTGTCATTGACCCACTATCAGCAATCTGGCTGCAGTTCTACACCAACCCATAGATTGACAATAGTACATAGTTCTTAAAGTTTCCTCCCTTCTGGTAAAATTTCTATCCTTTAAGCCAGGGGAGTGGGATTTCCAGGTTGTGACTCTTGTGGCTTCAGTGAAATATGGTTATAGGGTGTTGGTGCAGGGGATTCTTTTAGTTGTCTTCTGGTTATGGCTCTGTCTCTGTTATTTCTCCTCAAGAGATCCTACTCAGTTGCTGGGGTACTGGTCTTCCTTCTTTCCTCTGCTAAGACCCTCTCCCACAATTTCAAATCCTGGTCCTGATTGGTGAGTTCTCTGCTGTCAAAGTGACTCTCTGGGAGGTCCTTTTCTTCCCAAGACTCCATTTTCTGTGCCATGACACTTCCCCTACCCCCCGAAGCTGGAATCCCAAATCTGGGATGTAGCTCTGAATGTTGACGTTTTAGCCCACACTTTTTTGTGCTGAATGATGCTGCTCTCTCTGTAGGTTCTGTACCAAATTTCCTCACATTTGTGTCTACAACTGTTTTGTGGGGAAGAGAGGAGACTTGCTCCTACCAGGTGACCATTGTGAGTAATCTACCTAGATATTCTTTAATGGGTGAAGCAATTGATGAAGCAATTAATGAAATAATTTTATGAATTACTGTCTTCCTTCTCCACCCATTAACTGCTTCAGCTATATTCTCTCTTTAGATTTTCAGAAATAAACTAAAGTTTAACACCCAAGTTGCAGCAAATCCAATTTAAGCAGTGGATTTTGGATAGAGTGTATAGCGTGGGTTGGTTTTTTTTTTGAATTTGACTGTCTCTGCCATTATTGGAGATTTTGTATTATTTCCATTTAATGTATGATCTGTTTGTTTGACCTTTTTATCAGCTATCTTTTGATTAGTTTTGTATTCTTTCCCTATACTTTGAGTTCCCAATTACTCATTTTCTGTATGTCTCTGGTATTTATATTTTTAATTGCTAGTTTTGAATTTTATTTAACAAGCATTTCATTATAACACTTTATAAGTTTTAAGTTGTGCATCAGCATATGCATATATATATAATGCATATATATACATACATACTCATTGGGTTTACGATCAACAGTCCAGTGCTATCCATTACCATATAATGGAAATAAAATAGAGGTACCCATTTTAGAGTGATTGATATTATTTTTGCACAAGTTTATCTTATGACTACTCCAATAACTTATTAATTATGACTCTTAGTCAGTTACTTAGTGTCTTCTCTAAGATTTACAAAATATATCTTGAACTTATCACCGCCACTATCAAATAATATTATGCAACTATATCTGTCTATCCATCCACCCATCTCAAGGCATGACATTTTATAGAGGAACAGATGTAACAAGGAAAAGAGATTTCTTGTCAGAAGTTTGAAAGGCATATGGAAAAACATTTTAAAGACTAAAAATGTGTAATCTGGAATATTTTCCTCCAAAATGTTTAAAAAATTAAAGGTAAATTAATGACTTTGAATGAGATCAACACAATCAAAATTATAAATTTCAACATAAATCAAAGCTAAGGAATATTTAAGAGAAACAGAAATCAAGAAATTAGACTACAGATTTTAAAGAAAATAATTTTGGAACAAATACAGTGGTATCAGATGGAGATTTTTGTCAAACTCAAAAAATGGTGAGAAACAAAAGTAACCAGGATAAAATAAAACCATGGGAAATGGAAAATTTTTGAAATTGTGTCCATCTCAGTCTGTTATGCTTTTTAATTGAAACCTTTTTTGTCTGATGTAAGTCCTACCTCTTTTGTGGTTGCCATTCAACTGTAGGATTGTCTTCCAACCATTGTCTTTGAGCCTGTGTTTATCTTTTAAAGAAAAATGGATTTCCTGAATGTAGTAGAAGTTTGCGTTATGTTTTTTAATCCATTCAGTCACTCTACATTTTTTCACTGGTGAGTTAAGTCCATTAATGTTTAGGGAAATTATTGGTATGTAGTTATTTATTGTCATTATGTAATTCGTCTTCTGCTTGTTGTCCCAGACAATGCATTAGTTTTTATCTTTCTCTTCTTAGATTGGTTGAGTGTAGTTATGTTTTCCTTTTTTCATTTTCTTCTTTGGATTTTCCTTTGAGATGTAATTGAGGTTACCCTGAAGTTAGCATTAAAAATATGTTTATTACCTATTTTTATTTGAAAGCAGATTAGTCTTACACTCATCCTAACCATCCACATTTTTATTTTCCTCTCCAATTTTTATATTTGATAACTTACTGATTCGAAGTGTGGTTTCTTTACACTTTATAGAACATCCTTTAATATTTAATTCAGAGCTGGTATTGTGGTGACGAATTCATTAACTTTTGTTTATCAGAAAATATTGTTATCACTCCTTTAGTTCTGAGTGATTATCTCACAGGGTATAGTATCAGAGGTTGAAAAATTGTTGTCTATCAGCACTCTGACTATATCACGTCTTCCCTTCTGATCTGTTGGGTTTCAGTTGAGAAATCCACTGACAATTTTATGGGGACTCCTTTGTATGTGACTCATTTTCTCTGGTTGCCTTTAAGATTCTTCCTTTATCTTGTATTTTCACATTTTGATTGTAATGTGTCTAAGTGTAGCTCTGTTTGGATTTCTTTTATTAAGGAACTGTTTTGAGCTTCCTGGGTCCAGAGGTTTGCTCATCCTTTAGGTTTGGGAAGATCTCAGATATTATTTCTTCAAATACAGTTTCCGTTTCCCTTTCTCTTTCTTCTCCTTCTGACATCCCTATTACAAATCTTGCTCCTTTTGATGTTCTCCCAAAGTTCTCAATGCTGTCTTCATTTCTTTGTATTCTTCTATCTCTTTGTTGGTTTGCTTGAGTGCATTCCTATGCCCTATCTTCAAGTTTACCAATTGTATTGGAGACTTCATTCTTCCTAGTATTGAGTCCCTCTATTGAGTTCTTAATTTCAGCTATTGCATTCATAATTTCTTTGATATTGCTTCATTTCTCCTCTCTTTTGTTATTCTCTTTTTCTTCCTCCATTCATTGTCTTCTTGATTTCCACAAATATGTTTGTTACTGTTGTCCTGTATTCATCTGCAGGTAGTTTGCCTATGTCTGTTGTATTCAGATTTTCCCCTGGGTTTTCGATCACATTCATCATTTCACTTATATTTCTGTCTTTGATCTGTTTGGAATTCTGTTTATATTCATGTGGGTTCTGTTACTCTTCGTGTTGGTGCTCTGTAGAGTGATTACCTTGTTGTTGGCTCATGATTGTCAATCAGGTTGCAATTATACCTTCATCCACAGAGAGGCACTAGTTGCTAGTGCTAAGGTTAGTCATTTCTTGGAGACCTACCTTTTTCCTTTAATCCTGGGGATTGAATACCAGGTGGGAAGACGCTGAAACTGGGCACGAAATGATGGTGGGAGGGGTTGGGGTTGGGATTTCCCTAGTGCCTGCAGTTATGGCAGCACCCAGTGTAATTTTACAGTGTGGGTTCCAGTTTAGTCACCAGAGTACTCATTTTCTTTCCTCCTTGTACCAGTCTCCCCGGCTTGAAATCCCAGTGCTGCTGGTCAGGCTCTTTGCTATTTTTGGAATGGCTCTCCAGATTTCCTGTGTCTTCTGCTGCTGTAATTCCTTTGCTGTGGCCAAAATCCTAGTCCCAAATCTGTGGTTCAGCTCTGAATCTGGATATATTTTTACCTACCTTTTGTCATCACGAATGCTGTTATATCTCTACAACCACTGCACCTGCTTTTGCTCAGTGTTGTTTATGCAAAATAGGTGAATTTTAGTTGCTTTGTTGGGAGGATCTGAACCTTTCCCCTACCAAGCAACCATCTTGTGACCACCTCCCATCTTTAAAATTACAAGATGATCATTTAAAGCAAAAGCAATAGCAATAAATTGTGAAGGTTTATGACAGTAACAAAAGTCAAACTCAAGGAATAGAGGTATACTGTTGTTAAGTGTCTTATTTTAAGTGGCGGCTCTGCACATACTGACTTGGTTCGTGTAAAATGTGTTTCTCAGAATTCTTTCTTACATGTCTTTGATTACTTTTGGCCACAAATGAAATTCTTCCTGGAGATTTGGAGATGATTCCTGTTTGGGGTAAAGCACATACTTTATTTTCTTAATTATTTTTCAAAGTCTCTGTTTCCCAGAAAGGTGTATATGCATCTTGTTCCATTATTCTAGATTCCATAAGACATTGCTGCAATTGAAGACTGAGGAAAAAAGAATTGAAACAGCTCTCAGTTCTAGGTAAGACTCAGTTTTATGGATTCTGGTTTGTCCTTATTTTCTTCTAAGTTATACCCATCTTATCTTCATTACTGTGCAAACTGTTCACACAATTGCCTGTTAAATCACTACAAAACACAGAGATAGACACACAAGAATTTTATGTATGTAAATATGTGCACGTATGTATACACAGATACACATATACACATATGTTCGCATACCAATTAATATAGGTGTGTCTGTATCTCTATATGCTGACCATACTTCCTTGAGACAAAAAAAAGGGCATTGGGATCACAAAAACAGAATGCGTTTATGCACTGGTGACTAAATAGAGGGGAGAAGGTGGAGTAATTTGAATGAAAGCAGATCATCTAGGCCAGCAATAAGTAAATTCTATGCAATTCTGATTAGTGACCACACAGCAATAGCCTGTGGTCTAGTGGAACTTCATACAAATGCCCAAGGATGGTAGAAGGAATTTTGGCAACTTAGACAAAAATCAAATTTTGCGTCTCTAAAAATCCTACTCTAAATATCTTGCCTAAAACACATGTTGCTTTAGCCACCCCAGTGACAGAAATCTTCAATAACCCCCAGTCTCTATGGATAACCCTGAATGTGCCAGAAATAATACCCATAGTACTTACCTGTGACTAGATAATGCAGTGGGGAGCAAACCTGATCCTTTTGAAGAAACAGGTGCCATTGTGTTAGGGGGAATCCTCTACCTATGCAGCTCCTGTGTCCTCACAGTGGGCTGGAATAGCAGCAGCATCCATAACCCATGGCAGTCAACCCTGGCAAGTGCCATATTTAACGTGGGAAAAAGTGTCAGCTGCTCTTTGGCCCTTTCAAGGGACTGGGCCTGGGACAACTCAGCTGTCCCTTTTGTCCCACATTATAGGCGGTCCCGGTTTATTGAAAAAGGGGCAAAAATGACACTTCTTTTAAAATATCAAGAAATATGAAAAAAGTATACTCCTGTTTAAGATGATATGTATGGTCAGCCTATATCTCTAACTACATATGCACAATTAAAATACTATAATAGAGTTACTTATATTTTTAAATGTTGGTTATTTATATTTTACTTTATAATTTCTCTTTTTATTACCAATGTTCTGGAGAATTTGCAAATTCAAGCACATACTGTCTTTCAGTGTTTTCTCTGAAATGCTTATTGGGGATATTTTTATTCTATATAGACTTCTGTTTAACTAGTAACTTAGTTAGTTGTGGCATTGCCCGCCCCAGATGCAATCAAAGTAAGGTATAAACTATCATATTTTATTATAGTCTGTTTTTAAATAATAGATTATCAGACACACTTGCAATGTGTGTCATCAGAATAGGAAATGAATAATCGTTATGTTTGTATACTCTTAATTTTTAATACTTAGTCATTATATCCATGTATTATAGCAAACTAGTAACTATGATAATATAGTTATTATCATCTCTGATATACATATGAGAGAACTGAGACAGGGAAGGGAAAGGATTTTGTAAGATCCTTAAAATACTGGAAAGCAGGAAACTCAAGCAAATATTCAGTTAAGTCTCTTATTTCACACCAGTGTCTACAAGTTTATATATTTTTCTTCAAATGTCTTTCCTGGTTTTGTTCAAGAATGTGTGCATTTTTATCTGAATATCTTTGAAATTATATTCAGGATCAAGTAATGATTAAGTAATCTCTATAATTTGAAATAATTATCAATATAATAGAAATTAAAATAGTTGTTGGGCATTGAGAGATGAAGTCATTTCATCTTTTATTTCTGCAATGTTCTATTTGATACTTGTTAACTCCATAAGGTTTCTTGCTTTCTGCTTTCTTTTTTAAATGTAGAATAAAATATGTTACTTAAATTTTGGGAGTTAAATTTCAATATTATCCCTATAAGAAACTTAGGAGTTTTTTATGTTTGTTTCCCAAAATAAATTGCATGGAATCATGTAGTTTTCTCCCAAATATAAATTTAAATAATGGAATTTCATTTTAGCTAAAACTTGTGCTGTTATTGCCATATCATCTACTTTTAATATGTTTATTTTTTTAAGACAAGGTGAATAGCCAAAGATTTCTAAAAATCGCAGAATGTGGATAAACATCATGGATGAATTAGTAACTATGATTTAAGTAAAAAAGTAGTTTGCAATTGTTGCAAATGAAAGTTTTAGTTGTAACCAGTTGGGTAAGAAAAGAAAAAGCCCTGCATTGTAACTTAATAATTTTTTGATTAGTTTGTAGATAACCAATTTAATTCTGTAATTCTTATCCAAGTTTTATTCCACTGCCTGTATTTGTTCCCTTTGCATCATAAAAATATCAATAAACATTATAAAGATGAAATTTACGTTAACCAGTCAATTGTTACAATCACATAAAACTGGATTATCCAGAGCATTTACTTAAAATCAGATAACCCATGCAAATTCTTTATTTTCAATTGGGAAAAATACTTGTGCAATTATTTTTTACTCAATGAAATGATTTTAAAATGTTTTATAAATACTAATCCTTTTAACACTTTAGCAGATAAGAATTAGTCTCAGTGAAAATACCCACCAACTGGAAATCTAAACTTTCAGTAATAAAACTACAAGAAACATATACATTTCAGCACAAAAGTAAATAATATGTAAGGCAATTACTTTCAGAAATATTTATTAAAAGCTAGACACATAAATCATAGAAATGAAAGATTTGAACATTTTTTCATTGTAATTATTTTATTAATATTTCTTGAGAAACATCTGAGATGCATATGCTGTTCATTTCATTGGAAAGTATCAAGGATAAGAGGTAATTAAGATATAATTTATTATTATACCTTTAAGTAAGTAGCAGATCTGAGATCCAAAGTCAGATCTCCTTAACTGAGTAGTTTTGCTTTTTTCATTGTGTCATTTTGGAATAATTTCTTAGTGATAGCCACAGACTCAAAATACTCAATATTTGCATTTTCTTTTATTAATTTTCTGACTTGTTTCCAGCTTAATATTCAGGGACAAACCTTTTATTCTGTCCCTTGACAAAACCATTTTAGCTTAAAGTAAAAAAGCATAAGAATTCATAATTCCAAATATAGAAGGCTTAAATATTTCTGCTAATTCTCCTTCCAGGAAACTTCAATTCAAAGCATAAGTTGGTGAGAAAACACAGCAATTGTCCAAAATTATTTCATTTTCCACACTCATCTATTAAACAGAATAATAGTCTCAAAGATTTCCGAGTAACAAAATGAATGCTATAATACCAGTACTGAAATATATTAATTTCATAAATTAAAAAATTCACAGTACCCATTTTATGATAGACCAGAAGCAATCATGCTGCCAGAATCACGTTTAAAGGACTAAGAAAAGTAAAACGTAAAACTGTAATAAAGCATTGTATAAATTATATCTAGCAATCTTCAAATCACAATAGTCCAGGGACATGGAAACAAGAAATTCATTCACATCAATAGGATGCATGGCACTAATTATATTTACTTTAAATTAAGATATAATTGATAGGTAATATTTTATTAATTTCAAGTAAATAATATAATTATTTATCATTTATTTATATTGCAAAATAATCATCACAATAAGGCTAGTCAACATCCATCTCTGCATAGTTATAAAGTTTTTTCTTTTGACGAGAAATTTTGAGATTTATTTTCTTAGTAATCATGAAATAAACAACAAAATATTATACCCATATTTGCTATTGTATACATTACACCCTAATGACATTTCTTTTGTAAGAGGAAATTTGTACCTTTTGACCCCTTTTATTCATTTGCCTCCCCATCTCCCATTTCTGAAAACTGCCAGTACTGTTTTCTGTACCTATGTGCTTGACTTTTTTTTTAAATCCACTTATAGGTGAGATCATATGATATTTATCTTTCTCTGATTTATTTTATTTAGCACAATGCTCTGAAGGTCTATCCGCTAATGTCAAGATTTCTTTCTTTTTTTGTGGTTGAATTACATGACAGCATATTTAAATCACATCATCTTTAACTGTTCATTAATTAATGGAGTCTTAGATTGTCTCCATGTCTTGGCTATTGTAAAAATTTTGCAATAAATGTAGGGGTACAGTTATTGATTTCGTTTTCTTCAGATGAATATCCAGAAGTGGAATAGTGGAGCACAAGAAATTTTTTACTTTGTGAAGAACTTCCATACTGTTTTCCATATTGTAGCAAATGGTACCAAGAGCAAAAGTGACAAAAACATTTGGAATGAATAACAGTCTTCACTTAGAAACTGAGGAAACTTTAGGTAATTATTTAGCTTGCTTGTTCAATAATTGGCTTACCTTTATATGAGGTATTATACAACTACAGATTCATAGATCAGAAAGAAACTCACATGACTTAATTAAAGAAAATAACTTATAACCTTGTCAAGAAAATAGTATTGACTCAATATAAATTAGCAGTCACCACTAGTTACCTTTTTGTTTTCCATTCATCTTTCCTATAAGAATAAGTAAAAGAACTTATTTTCCATTATCTGCCAAGCATCAACTGAGTAGTCTTTGAATTCTTTGATTTATCCTTCATCCTAATTGAATAGAGATATTGCTTCTACTTTTTAAATGAGAGAAGTGAAACTCAAATTAAAAAATATAGTCAAAGAAACGCAGCAACTTATATTCAACAAAACAATTTCAAATAATGTAATTCATTTAGAAAATTTCTTAAGAGCATTTGATGTTTTGGTGACCTGTGGAAAAGTTTTTCGGTTCCTCCTGAACTGCCCCTTTAATGGTAGATTGTTTCCATCATTCAGGAATTGTAGTTGATATCACTGACTTGATGAACAATGTGAGGTATTATATTTGCATTTCAAAAGCCTATGAGATTTTGTAAATATATAAACAGGAATCTTGGATTGAAAGAAAGTAATTTGAAAGTATCTAGTTAAAGATACTAATTTTGTCAAATGTTTAATGTAGCCAGCAATTCAATCTAATTATGCGTAAGAAAAATTGCCCTTAAAATTACATTCATATGTTTGGGATCACACTCTGCTTTGTGATAATCTGTTGATATCTATGATACTGTGTTCTGGTAAAAAACAGATAGTAGGTGAAAAACATTGGCAAATAAAAAATGAAATCCCAGAGTAGGAAAAATAGAAAAAGGAACATCTCTAAAATATATTTTAAAAATAAGGAAGTAACTAATTAAGGATAATGACAGTATATGAAGTCAATGAATATATCTCCACTGTGTTGTTCTAGTTCATTGAACTGGGACCAATAAAATTTATCCTCATGGAAAGAGCTCCAAACTCACATAAGCACTTTGCAATGAGTGGACTGCAACAGGATACATTGCAATGCAATGAATTCATTCCCTTGTCATATTCAAGTAAAGTGAAGATCTCCTGTGTCAAGCAAAAATATAAGAGAAGGAAAAGGGGATTGAATACACATTTTTCTCTTAACTCTAAAATTCCTTATGCTTGTGATTTTAAGATAACTAAAGAATAAAAAGAAATGGATAATTAGTACTAACTATTAATACAGTGTTCCAGGGTTTGTGCTAAGAATCACCTATCAGCTATAACAATTATGCTGATAAGTTTGGGCTATTGACTTAAAATTATTCAAAGAATACTTTGTTCAATTATGAAGGTGGAGATATTAGCTGCAATTGCAATACTGATGTGTAATATATACTATAACAATATTTTATTGTTGCTAATGTAGGAAATAATTTCAGGGAACAATGCATGTTGTAAAAGTGAGTTGTCATTTTCTTAGCTTAATGTATCACATAACATTTATATAATTTGCCAAATTAGTTTCATTTCCCTTACAAAGTCTTCAGCAGTTGACTATGTCCTATCAGCTTCTCAGTCTCCCAGAGACTGAAGACTGAGCTCTATACATATAATCTTCTTAGACATATCATGCAACCATTTCTTTACTAAGGCTATGAGAACAAGGACAATGGTCCTCTTTATTCTCAGACCCTGAAAACACCATGAAGTTTGTGCTGCCAGCATTTTTGCTCTGAGAACTTTGGCAATGCTCCCCTTTTTCACCCCAGTGATCACTACTCTCTCCTAAACCAGACATGAAAATTGTGCTCTCTATTTTTGTTGAGAAATGATTCTCCCTTCTATTTATCATGTTGTTTAAGCCATCAAGTCTTCTATTTTTTGAAAATTTAATCATTAGGAAAACATGTCCAGAGATATTTGTTTTCTGCTTCCTACCTAGTTGCTGCCTTCCCTTGAGAAACAATGGATTCACTAGATATCTCTTTGGAGGCAGAAAAGCAAAAGGGAACTGTCCAGGGAGAGGAAGGTAAAAAGGAATTCAAATCTCAGAATAAGCTCTACACATTTCAAATTCTAATTCTCAGCACGAGTCCCAATTGCTATTCCTATTCTAATTTTATAGAAAAGAAAGCCAAATTTCATATTTTTAAAACAACATCTCCAGATATCACATATTGGAACTTATCAGACTCTCCAATGGCTTGTTATTCTGCTGTTTTCTCCAATGACATTATTAGATACTAGTGATTTAATTCATTTGATTTAATTCAAATGTAAAGTCCCAACAGAGGTGATGCTGTTTTCCTATGAGTTCACTGACAAATTGCTTCAATTTAGGGATATTTCAACTTTCAGAAAGTACTTTTTCTCTCCTGTTGTGCCATACTTCCTCAAGAAATTGAGTAAGAGATTTCACCTTATTGTAAACAAAGAATATAGATACCAACCATGGAAACTCCAGAAATCTCTGCAGGAAGGGCTTAGGAGTAACAATCTGATTTGAATTAGGTTTCATGTTTTCCTTTATAATGATTGAGAATTTATCTACTTTATACCTCAAAGTTTGGTAGGGAAGAGATTAATGGAGATTACAGGGTGACTAAACCCTTTATCCCCTCTGTCATTAATGCTAATAACAAACAAATTACTAAGTGGATTTTAAAAAGTGGTGGGGCAGGATGACTGATGTAAAATAACTTTTTAACTTGAAACTACTTCCCTTCTTAGAACCCTAAAACACTAAATTATCAAGTCATCCATCTGGATCCATTAAATTTAATAAAATGTTTATGGCTAGGAAAACAATACATCTTCCAAATTATGCCTTATGTAGTGTATTATGTAAGTTGAAGAAATCTAATTTCAAAGAAGAACCATTTGGGTTTTATAAAAGATTAAAATTTGAATTTTGCTTCAAAAGCTGGGAAAAC
This sequence comes from Solenodon paradoxus, assembly GCA_004363575.1. Lineage (NCBI taxonomy): Eukaryota > Metazoa > Chordata > Mammalia > Eulipotyphla > Solenodontidae > Solenodon > Solenodon paradoxus. The sequence goes on along the minus strand of RJWH01000069.1, from coordinate 1,812,371 downwards.
AAGTAATATTAAGAGGAATATTTCCTCTTGGAAATATCTATAAAACTGGATAAAATTAAACAACTAGACTCATCAAGAAATACATAATTTGAGGCTTAAAAAACAGCAAAAAACATCAGTACTTGAGGGAGAAAGAAGGTAGGTGTTTTTTTGTTTTTTTTTTTAACTCACAGTATGTTCATCAACTTCTTTCATGGACCCAAATTTGAAAACAGCAGACTAGGACTTGTAAAAGTCACACTAAATTTCAATCTAAGGTTTTCATGAATTCATAAACTGAAGGGCCAAGAACTTAGATAAAAGATAACAAGGGAAAGTTTACCTGATTATTGAGGTTTATTTCCAACCAGACATCCTAGGATGGCTCCCAACTCTTTCCTCCTATTTATGGTTTGTGTAATCCTTTCCCTGAGTGTAGGTGAATGGGATATCTGACCTACTTCTAGTCAATAGAATATTACAACAGTGAAAATATTTTGCAGGCGTAATTAAGGTTTCAAATCAGTTTATTTAGGATTCATTCAAAGGAAGATTATACTGGGTAGAACTCACTTAATCAGGTGAAGTCCCTTAAAAAGCAACTGAGGTCTACCTAATGTGAGACATTCTCTTTTTGACTTGATGAAATCAACAGACATGTAGGTGAAACCTGCCTGGATAAAACTTCCAAAAGCCTCTAGGAATATTAAGCATCCTTTAGGACAAGAAGGTTGTCATTTTTTCAACTGCCAGCAAAGTGCCTCAGTTATACAGACATAAGGAAATGAATTCTTCCAATATATGAAGGAGCTTGGAAGTAAATTCTTTCGTAGCCAAGCCTCCAGAAAAGAATGCAGTTTGGCAACAACTTGTTGCAACCTTGTCAGACTTTGAGCAGAGGAACCAAGCAAACATGCCCAGAATCCTGACCTAGGCAAACTGTGAAATGGAAAATATGTATTCTAATTAATCTCTAAATTTATGGTAATTTGTAATACATCAGTAGGACACAAAAGAAGCATCTGTCAACAAATATGCTTGGTATGATGAAGTCAGAATCAAAGGAATAAAGCCGAAAATCACTATCAAGGAATGAAATTCTTCATTCTTGTGGTGCTGGGACGATAAAAAATTGTGATTCAGAGCACACCAAGAGGCTAAGAACATTGCCCAGACTTTCAGTTAATAATCCAGAAAGTATGTGCCCTCAGAGAGTGGGAAAAATATAAAACATCAAATTTAAATTAAGAGGATTTCTTCATATATTATTTCCTGATGAAAGAAAATTAATTACCCTCTAGTGTAATATTATACATACACACACACACAGAAACATAAGAACAGAGACACAAGAAGACAAGAGAAAGAGAGACAGGGAGAAATAAATAATAGAAAGAAATGCAAAGGGGGGTATAGATAATGTAATTACAGGAACAACATTGAAAAATAATTATGAAAACTGTGACAGAAAATACTGTAGAAGGTAGAAAATTTCATCAGAGTACTTGGATTTATTTGAAAAAGATGATATCTATGGATACGTCTAAAAACAGCTTAGGTAAAATGTAAAATAAGATTGGTAAACTGGAAATAGGAACACAATATATCCACACTAAAACCCAGGAAAATAGTTAGAAAATGCATTAAACCTTAAAAGTAGCATAAGAAAATTTTCAAAATTCTAAGAGACATACAATTAGTGACTCAGAGGATATAATTATAAAGAGAATGGAGAAAAACCATATTTGAAGACATATTGGGGAAAAGATTCAAAACTGATAAAAGATACAAACCAAAGAATAAAGATCCTTTATACATCCTAAGCACATGTGCACACACAAGCAGACACGGATATAAAAAAGACATCATTTACCCAACATCACGGTACAGTGCAAATGTTGAAAACTCAAAGATAAAGAGAAACTTAGAAAAGTAACTAGAGAAAAGGTACTTTAAAAAGCAGTAAAATGAACAGGTAATTTTTAAAGAGATACTGAAACATAGAATAACATATTCAAACTGCTTAAAATTATTCACAATGGGAATTCCATAATGTATCCTTTAAATATAAATTGTGTATAAAATGTCTTACAAACTATGTATTTACTCAGTATTCTTTCTGCTTCTTTCTATTATAGTGTGAGGAAATTTGGACACTGCTTTGAAGGGAGATTATCATCATCATCATCATCATCATCATCACTATATCCTTAGGGTTAAAGACATTGCTCATTGTAATGTACCAAGAATTTATTTATTTATTTTGGATCAGTGAATACATCATGCAAAGTTACTATTTCTCTTCTACTTTTATCATAATTTATCTTTATATTAAACCTATAAATAATTTTTGGGGGCTGTTTTATTCTTCAATGAAGTTTTCTTTATGGCAACAATGTGAATATTCCTACTTTACAAAATTGCTTGTTGATTATGAAGAGTATATGAATATGGATATCAGGTTACAACCAGGGCCACAATGAGACTAAAAGAAAAGATAGACTTAAGCAGCACACAAGCAGTGTTTATTGGGGGAGTGCTCCCTGGCGAGGTTCACCGGTCTCAAGATGGAGGTCAGTGAAGTCGCACCATAGGAGTGGAAGGGGTGCATTTTTAAAGCGTCAGGAGGGGAGGGGACAAGCAACGGTTACTTGTTTTGTGGTAGCAACCGGGTCCTTGTAGCACTGGCTGGTTGAGATGTCAAGTCAAGTTCCTGGAATTGGCCGACCATTGGAAAGTCCCTTGGCTGTGTCAAGTCTTCCCTTTTGGGGTCTCAAGCTTTCCTAGTGATCTGAGCTGACCTTACAATGGACACATATATTTTTAAATTATTGTTTCTAAACATATGTACATAACCTCAGGAGTTTGCAAAATTATAAAATCCCATGGCAAGTATTGTCAATTTTGATTAATTAAATATGACTGAAGTAGAGTCAAGGAATCTTAACAATGAATATATAGACTGTATAATTCTGATGAGGTGGTCACTTGACTATAAGAAAGGAACTCGGCTGTCAAGCAATGACCTTCCTCTGCACAATCATCTCCCAATAAAGGAAAAATATCCTGCTTTTTTAAAATAGTAGAAATGCAACATATTTTCAAGGTGTTTTAAAATGGGATACAGTTAAAGACTATGTTTTCTACTTTATCTTTATTAACATTGATTTATGCCATGACTGCATAAAAAATTTAACAATAGAATTTGCAGTTTTACTGGCAATTTTTTGCCTCGCTTGATGTTCAGTTAAATGTTAAATTTAAATTCTGTTTTCAGCTATCCAGTTTGTAATTTACCCCAGATGACGTTGTTTTGAGTTGATATTTAAAGTGCAGTTATTAATTTCTTAGAGGATACCAGTGATTGGTACATTTAATCTAAAGATTAAAAAGAATCAAGAATGGTTTATCTGCATTAACAACATTCAGACTTTAATCTCATTTTAAGTACTAGTTCTCAAAATACTTAAGCTTTACTTTTTAAGCTAATATCCTTTTTATTTGTAAAAGTAAGAGCTGCAATGAATCTTGACAACAAGCCTGTAAACTATTCTCTGTACTGCAATATAATGCTCATCACACAGGCATACAAGAAACATGCATGTCTTCTGTTTTTTTTAAAATCTATTATATTTGAACTAAAATTAGAAAAAATAGTAGAAAATACATAATTTAAAAAAGTAACAGTGAGGCAAAAATGCTATAGAATCTTCTATTTCTCCCTTAAATTTATTTATTGAATTTAATTTTGTGTTGTAGAAATTTAGGAAACCTGAGAACTCTCAAGTCATGACATTTAAAAATAAAAATGAAATTATCTTTATCTGTTTCTCTGAAGAACACTTATAATGGCTATGAATTAACTTCCTATTGACTAAGAAAATGAAAATAGTTTCTACAAAATAAAGGGAGGATATCATTTTTTTAGAAGTAAAGATACACAGAAATCATCTTATCCTGATACACCCTGTTATTACTGAAGTGGTATTTGACTTGTAAAAACTATTGCATGATATATGCATTAGTTTGTGTGTTTAAAGGAAATAACATGAGTTATAAATTTCAAATAACTTTAGATATATATTACTCTGCCATGTTATAGAAAGATCATAACATTAGGTTGGAATTTATTTCAATAAGTGTCTTTTGAAAGCATGGCATATGTATACATTGTGCTTAATGGTGGCTGTGAAGGAGTAAGGAATCAGTAAAAGAAAAACCTGAGATATGGTACCTACAATTAGAATATTTTTAACTTAGGAGAAGCAAAAAAGAATTTTAGAAGATCTTGGTCAAAATATCAAGCTTTATATATACAAAAACTATAATTCAAGCAATAAATCATATTTCCATATTTAATTTTTCTTGTGCTAATCTCTTCAGCAGAGGGAAACAGAGATCTAGTAAGAGTGAAAGCTGCATTTTTATATTTGTGACTCAGATTTAATACAGATTTGGATCCCATTAATGGAGTTGATAAATCCTAAGATTAAGTCAGAGAGAATGAGAGAAACTGAATCAGTCATTTTTCTGTGGAAGAATAAGAAAACATAGAGACTAAAAAATGAATCACTGCTGTGTTGTCTCACAAAATCCTTTCTTACTCTTCTCTATATTATATTTCAAGACTTAACCTGTCCTAAATATCCCAGTTAATTTTCTTATACTTTCACTAGATTTTTTATACTACGCTATACTAAAAGTGAAACAAATGAGCACCTCACTAATCTCTAAGTCCTTGATAGATATTCCTTATCCATATCTATAAATCTATATCTATGTATATAACTTAGTTCCTGGAATGTAGTTGAGTTCCCATTCATATTTTTCTCTATGACTATAAATAACAAAGAATTCCACTGACAATATATTTTTAAAAAGAGGTCAGTAATAGAGAATCAATTAAAGAGGATTGAATGTCAGTAAAGCGGCAATTTGTGACTTGAAGAGAGGAATTTTAATAGAATGATAGTCACTGTAGCTAGAATAGAGGGAGGTACTTTTAAAAGGAATGGATAATGAAAGCCAATCTTAACTTCTTGACACTATATAAAAAAAAGAAAATAGAATTTTAGAAAGGATGGCAAGATCATGCTGAAAAGTTTAACCAAGGAGTGAACAAGAAGAGGCACTGATCAAGGAGATATGAAAACATCCTGGAAAGATCTAAGTTAAAAACAAGAAAAGCACAGTGTTTTCATTTCAGAAAAAGGAGGAGAACATATTGCATTAGAGAAATTTATAATAATAGTAATGAGAAACAAGACTAGCAATAGACATAATAATAATTGGAAATATTTATAGAGGCATTTATATGTGTTACATGAATATTTAATTATCTCCATAAATAAATGTGATAGATAAAAATGTTTCACATTTTATAGAAGGAAAAATTTGAGGTTAAGGAGGCTAAAGGAATTTCCTGGAGTTTTAAACCTAGGATGTAATAGATTCATAGAGAGTCAATGCTTTTAATCACTATGCTGTAATATTTCATTTGCTGCAATTTGTCAAGTATGTATTACAAATTTGAGAGAAATATATGTCCTTGTGCCCCTTGCAACAAGACTCTATATATCAAAGCCATAAGAAAAACAGAAGCTATTTTTTGCCTCCCACATCGCAATGACTAGTTGATAGAGCATTATTGATGCAAGATTTTGTATTAATATTAATTTTTGGTCCAAATCATTCCTCATTGGGACTGTAGTAACTTTTGATCACTGGTGGTGTCTTATCTAGTCCTGTAGATTGAATCAGAGAGAAATAATATTTTCTGAGATTTCTCTTTAGTCCTTCAATGATTATATTAATTTCCTATTGTGCAACAATTTACTACACTTAAAAGCTTCAAACAGCATAAATTTATTATCTCACAGATTTAAGGGGTCAGCAGACTGTGCTTTACTTACCAATGTCTTTATTTTAGTCAGTGTATTGTTTAGGCTGCATCCTCATCATGAGACTCAACTGGGGAAGAATCTAATAAGCAAGAATTCCAAGATCATCCAATTAATAGCATTATTTACTTCCTTGAGATATTATTACCAATGGCTTCAGCTTTCATTTTGCTATCTGGATACCATCTTCAGGTCCTCAAGCACCCTCACAATTAGAGGTGATGAAGTTCCTTGCTATGTAGGAGTCTAACACATGACTTATGACTTCATTATTCCCACAAAGAGATTCTCTCATTCTGCTAAGTTTGAATACTATATTATGTAACATAATGATAAGTGTGGCATCCCATCACTTTTGTCATGCTTTAGTTATCAAAAATAAGTTACAGGTGGAATGATTATTCTTTAATCCAGGAAGTCATGGCAAATAAACTCATATTTTTAAGAAGTAATGATTAGTAGATATTATTTAGTTAATTGGTACAAAATTCCCCCATGAACTTACATGAGCAGTAATTAAGTCACCACCATTTTATAGTCAAAACTAAACTCAGCTTTGCTTGTATTTTAACAAAATATTATTCAAAAAACTATTTTGCCAGAAGATTAATAAAAACAGATTTTAATTTAAATATATTTCTACCAAACAAAAATGGATATAAATGTGTTTACCTTCAGATATTACATCCAGAGAGTTTAGCTTTATTTGTTCTTTCAAATGAACTGTCCAATAATATCACTATATTTCCAGTGAGGTAGGTTGAACATAACCATAGGATGTTGGGTTTAAACATTTTCTCAAACAGAATGTGATATTCTGTTTGATAGATAAGTGAATTTTGGTTATTGTTGATGGTTAAAAAAAGCTTATTGGGAAATGTTAGCAGTGATACTGACATTAAAGACAAATAGTAAGAATTATTTTCACATACTAAATATTTATGATAATTTTATGATTCATATTTTGTTGCCTTCTTTATTGAGTAAAGCTCTAGGACTCATATCCCCTTATGTATCTTAATGCTTTAATACTTACAATGTTCTTCTCTTGATGAAATATTTTTCGGAGATTACTAATAGAAATGCTTATAAAAACTACACACCTAAGAGCAATTATTTTCAATGCTCACACTTCAGTGATTTGGGATATTTTTTAAATCCTTATTGCTTGGTCTTAAATAAGGCTGCTGGATTTTTACTCCGTTAATGATTTAGCGGTTAGTGAACAGATTATTTGACATTTTTGTCACAGTCATGGTGACGTGGGTAGACTGTCGCAACACATATTTGTTGATATAAATTTCCATCAAACTAGCAAGTATCAGAATAACGAGGACATGTATTGTAAACTGGGGCCATTTAGCAAAGTATTTAATGATTATTTGGTCATAAATTGCAGCAATGGGAACACACAGTATACAGATAGGTCTGCAATTTTCTTTTTTGTAAACACCTAGTAGGAAGTGGTTACAAGATCATCTGCTTTTTATTTCTCTTACTTCGCTGTTTGAAGTTTTCTGTTCTTATTTCTGGTAATTATATGTATGTATATGTGGATATTTCATTATTGAGTTATTTTTTTACTTGGAAAAAAAGAATGAAGACATTTAACCTGAAGTAGTGTATAGTGGATCAAAAAAATCTGCATTCCTAATTTACAAGATTTTTCTTAATGGAAGATATTTAAAAAATATTATCAATTGTAGTTAAAATTAAAATTGAATATTTGAGTACATTAATTTATACTGATTTTTTTTCTTTTAGAAGAAAGGGAGAAAGTTATAGGGATAGTTTAGGAGATAGAAAGAAAGGCAGGAAAGAGAGGGAGAAAAATTTTTATTTAGTTAGTTCTTTATTTGTTTTTTAATTTTTTCCCCAAGATACAGTTCATGAAACTGGGTCCCTGGACTTTACCTGGTTCACACCTCAGATATCTCAAGCACCTGAGTCACAAAGTCACACTCCTTATGTCAAATTTCTATAATCATTTATTTCAAGTAATTAATTTTTTAAAAATGAAAAATATAGAATTGTTTATTTGAAAGCTTATCATTCTTTCTAAACCACTTAGCATTTATATAAATTAAAATAAGATGATAATCTCACAAAGAAAAAGCCAGCTGGAAGTTATCTTTATGCATGAAGATGTATGTGTTCATGTTTATGCATATGTAAGCTGTGTGTGTGGGGCACACATGCACAGGGCATAGTTGTGAAAATCAGAGTTCAAACTTCAAGGTAAAATTTATGCATAGGTTTCAAGTGTCAGGTCAGTGCCATATTTAAGTTGAAAACACAAGTAAAAATTTAATAAAGAAAATGACAAACAATGCTAAGTGATGAAAAAAGGTGAAAGATCACTTGATTTTCATGATTAAGGTTGAGGTGAACATCGTCTTTATTTTAATATAGTGATATTTGAAGTAAAACTTGGATCCTTTGAACTAGCACAAGCCATGCCAGGTTATCATAGCATTCCTACCTCATATTCCAAAAGAGGAAATTGGCTTCTTGTAGTTTTAGGTATAGGAGCCTTAAAACCCATAACCTCTGGAAATATTCTACAGGACATCATAGATGACTCTCAAGGCCTAAGTGGATAAACCCATGCCTTTCATTAGGAAAATAGAGAGAAATGTTATAGTGGAGCATCAATGATATGATATAAAATCACTTTGTCAATTTCAATGAATGGGTCAAGACCGAATTCTTACCCAATTCTTACCTTGGCAGGAATCATATTGTATCAACCTCTACTTATCAGAAGAGCCACTTCATCCTTTAGTCATTTGCTGTGAATAAGGGGCCATGGTAGCAAAGTGACCAGAAGATGCTTTCAAAGCCCGGGATAGAATTGTCAATTGTATGAGCTACAATGTTAGAGACAGCAACAACCTCACCACAATCATTCTGTGACACAACTGGACTATGATTCTTGCTCTATAGCCTCTCTTTTTCCTGCCTTTTCTAAAAGAGATCAGTTCACCAGATAGCTGGGAAACTCTATACCATCTAATTTATATCAATAAATTACTTCCTACATACAACAGATGCAGTCAGTTTCAGAACTCAAAACACACAACTTCAGAGGAATGACATTTTATACATAGATCTAGGAGGTTAATCAAATAACATAAACATGCTTGCATTGAAAATAAGACCGAAGTACCCTTGTGACTTAGGCAGCTAAGACACTGGCATGTAGATTGTGTAAAAGCCAGAGGAGCCAGCTTTGTGATCTGGAATCCAGGGTATATAATCAAAATAAGTAAATAAAAAGATGCTTCTTCCTTCTCTCCTTACTTCCTTAAAGTGCTTCCTACTCTTTTCCCTCTTCCTCTCCTTAAAAAATAAATAAATAAAAGGCAAAGACAAATGACCACCACCACAGGAATTAAAACAAGAAATGCTCTTCAAACATAAGAGGAAAACACTAAAAGCACCCAAATTAAGTATTTATGCCACTGAATTAAATATCTATTAATTCAAGATGTATTTTGTCAACAAGTAAACTGTATCTGAAGTCATATGGTAATTTACAAATGACACTCAATGTGAACTAAAGATTTATGTTTAATACATGTTTATCCTCTAAATTTTGATAATGAAATATGAAGCTTTCATATATTTTTTATCAGAATCACAGCTGCTTAAATGAAACGAATTTTTAAGTGACTAGGGAAGATCTTGTTAGGTTTTCTACAATGACAGTGGTGTTCTCTTATCCTTCGAAAACAATGGACAGAAAAATGCTTTCAGGAAGCTTATTTTTTAAATTAAAAATAGTTCAGGAGTAGGGGAGTAAACAGTTATCAACAGAGTAGTGGACATCATATATTAGGTTATTTTGTGGTAACCTTTTTGACAGAAAGATGTCGTACGTAGCAGAGAAAAATAGTGAGGTTTCAGTTGACAGATACTAGAATAGGTGATATGGAAGAAAATAAAAGTGTTGGAACAAGTCTATTATAAAGTTTTATAAGACAAATCGTCTTTATTATCACAGTAAATTATGCACTGCATAATCAGTTTAGGCAACAGACCTGTTTTCTAAACTAATATGCCACTGAAAGTCTCATGACTTTGGGTTCTCATTATCAAAGTGATGACAGTAGACTGGTGGGAATATAAAATGTTATCGAACTATAAAAGATTATATTATTTGCATATTGAACAACTGGGACCCATTAGATATTAATAGAAAACAACTTCATTGTTTTCTTTCCTATATCAATTCTTAATCATTCTTGGGGTTGATATTTTCTTCTTTCTTGTTTGAAGTCTGTTTTATTTTCATTGACTTGTGATCATTCTTAAGTAATTAAAAGACACTTCATTCGTTTTATATTTCCAAACTATTTTTTGCCAATAATTAAATGCTCAACTATTTATGTTTTACCTTTTATTGACTCCTGGATTTGGTCATCAGTTGGCTTCTGCTCTGGGAAAAGAGATTGGTCAGTATCTTCTCTACTTTTCTACAATGAGTTTCTACTCTTCCTCTAGTGTTTATGCTAGAGTAACCTCTGATAGCTGCGCTCTGGGCATAGTTTATTTCTAAAGTCTTCTGTCTAATAGTACATATATGCTGGGTGCGGAGCCTCCTTCCATTGCTGAAAATCGCAGTCACCTTAGTGTAGTTGAATGCATATCCAATAACTGAAAGCTTAAAACTCTCTCTTACTAAACTTAAGTATACGATGTAACATTCCCAGAATCTTATTTTTTTCTGAGTTTACTCACTAATATCATCCTTCTTAGTGGAGTTTTAAGTGGTTTCACTCACATCATTGTCTCTCCCTCCTCCCATCTCTCTCTCATTGACTATGCTTGCTTGCCATTTGACCTCCTAAATGTTGGATAGCAGCTTATAACCAAGCAATGAAAGTTTGCTATGCTATTTGAGAAGCTAGTCACCTGAAATCTTCCATTAGTGTAGGTTTTGTGGGAATTCAATGATCCCCAACTTCCAAGAACACCTATAAAGCTCTCCTAGTGATCCATTTGACACCTTTTCTCCAAGGTTTGAACAATGAAGAAAACACACTCATCTTTTTGTAGTTAGCTAGAGATTCTCAGTGCACAGACACTGTTTTCCAAAAGTCTCTTAATTTCTTAATTTCTAATTGCTTCACTTAGTCCTCCCAAGCTCTTTCAAAATCTGAGGTGGCTGGTCATATAAGGTTTGAAAACCAGTTCTCAGATGAGTTATGCTATGTTCTACAGTGATGATAACACTTTTCCCTGTTTGTTGTGGGGTTTGAGGAAGCCTCTTATATGTCACTGAAGGCAAAACTGGGGCTTCCAACTATTTCCTTTAGATTGATTACAAGCATGTATAAAACTTAATTCAGGAGAAGATAGTTTTTCTAAAGTCATATATACATGGCTCCCACAGACACATAGTAAAATATTAACATAAACATTTATCCAATTAAAAATAGTTTTTTTGAGTTCATACTATGTGCTATATATTATCTCTGTAGTTAATCTTTCTCTTTTTTTAGTGTAATGCTGGGGACTAATTTTGTCCATCATATTGAATTATTTGTGTTTTATGTGCAAAATTATAAGACTATCAGAATTTTATTCAGAATAGTGAAGGAGGCATTGCAAAACATATCTTAGAAAAAGAGATACTCTGTGATAAATTGGAGAGCCATAGGTATATTATCAGTGCTGAAAAACTGAAAAATACCTTGTAAGTAATTAAACATCCATTCATCCTTCCTCCCTTACAAAGAGAATACTACAGAGTATTTTTAAAGGTTACTATATAGCCTAATTAAAAATGCCCTGCTTCCGAAGTTTTCATGGTATTATGGAAAGATGTAATACAAATAGTGCCAAAGTATGTAAGAACCACTGGGTGAAGTTTCTAGACAAACAGTAGTATTTTAAAGAGAGACAGATGTTTTCACATACTACTATAATTCTACTTTACTGCAATCTAGGTATGATTACTAAAGTTATGGCATATATTCAAGATCAACAACATACTTTGCAAGATATGGTGCAAATTTAAAGGTAGAGCATCCCCATTCAAAAAGTAGGCATAGGTGCACCCTGGTGTAGCTGTTGGATGCAGTTCACATACATTTCAGGGTCCCTGGTTTATATCCTAGGGCTGGAGGAAACAGCCAAGACGAACAGCTGAATCAAGTAAAGAAAATGCTTCTTCCTCCTTTCTCTTCCTGCCAGCCTCTGATCATCTTCATTCTTTCATTCTTGCAATGGCAAGATCAAAAATAGCTTCTGATAGTTTTAAATTTCATTAAGGATATTTCTGCTGATTACACTGCTACTGTAAGTTATATCTTACAAAATGTGAAAACATTGTGATATGTTATGGTAAAGTATTTAAAAATATCATTTAGTACATTTAGAGTGATTGATTCTTGGACAGCATTTTTGTCTAAAGAAAGCTAAACAATCACTTTTTTGTAAGTCTGAATTAATTTAACATTTCTGCAATGGTATTTATTATTTGAATTGCTTGGCATCTGCAGGCCTAACGGCTCTATGCATCTCCTTTGCTCCTCCTCATGCTTCATTTTTACATGGACTTTACTTACGAAAAAAGCTCAAAGATAAAATTATTAAGAATTCAAAGAATATTTTACTAAAAACAGAATCCATTCTGTATGTAAAGCCTTGTGCTACTGCACAGGTCTTAGGCTCATGAAATTTGTCCTGAAGTTCTCTTAAGGTATCATGAAGCCACATGCTAAGTCTTGTGGTTTGAGAGAAAAAGCATAACCCAGAATCCTTGATATAAAAATGAAGTCACCATACAACTCTTTATAGAAAGACAATTCTTCACTTCTTATTTGGTTATAGACAGACAAGCAAATTTTAAAAATGATTAAAGAACATTTCTGGGCAGTGTTAAGCATTTAAACATTCATAATTGCCACAAAATTAGTTACCTAGAATACTGTTCTGGCAAGGAATAGATGACAGTCTGAGGAGAGTGAGCTGTGAATATTTGCAGACCTTATATTATAAGTTGAAATGTTGATAACATTTGATGTACATAGAAACTTGTCAAACACTTCAGGCAAATTTTCTTATACTAACCAGTGCTAACTGAGTGTAAATCAGATTTATTTTCTTATTTATCTTACTGCTTTCATTCAAGTCCTCCTTGAAAGGGAAAATAACATCAGATGAGAAACAGTACTTTTGTAAACAGAGAAACAAGGAAAAATCACTTTGCTAAGGAAGAAACACTCAAGTTGGTACATGCAGTGTTGTTGGGGACTTGGGCCAGGCCACAAAGCCAGGCTGATGCAATCCAAAGGAAAATTACACTCAGAGGTACCTCAGCCACTGCCCTGTTTGCCTAACGATCGCCTCCCTATTTCATAAACAAAGCATAAACATTAGCAACCAAGAATATTAGCAACCAATCAATTAGCAACCACTCAGAGCCTTGATCACGCGCACTAGCAATCAATCAGAGTCTTGATCACGCACTGTACATGCACCCACCCTCCAATCCAACTAAAGAGCACGCAGCAGACATGCACAGGGGCCACCTATCAGAACTACTTCCCTTCTTTTCCCTTTCTATATAAGTCCCTCCATCTTAATAAAATGTTGCAGCTTGATCAGAATTCGTTGTCTTGCTGTCATTTTTCGCACCTCTTGTCCCACCCCTTTCATCCGTTCTAGGTGGATCTCCGGACCCCAGCTGACTATTCCGCAGGTCGGACTCACAGTGTAATTTCAGAGTGATTTCTAATGTTTGTAATTTTTCATGGTTCAAAAAACATTTGCCCTGTCCATCAAATAGAAATTGCAAATAAACAGTTTTAACATGATGAAAAGTTTAAGATCTGAAGATCTTTTTACTAATATATTTAAGAAAATATTTCAAAAACAGTTTTGTATTGAAGTAACATTTTATTACAACATTAAACGTGCTCAGGTGCACATTCGTATAAATCAGCATCTGCATATACTGTATCTAATTCACCACTAAAGTTTCACTCTTACCTTTCACCAAACAACTGACATCTTTTAACTGAATTTCCCAACTTTCCTTCCCTCTTCTCTTCTGAAGATCAGTCACTTGAGTAATTTGATCTTATAAATTAGAAGGTTTTTGTTTTTGTTTTTCATTTTTGCTTAATTCATTCATTTGCTTTGTTTACTTGTGCACCACTTATGAGAGAAATTCTGTGGTGTTTATTTTTTATATCAAGATTTCTCTGCTTAAACGTAGCATTAGAGCCAACATCAGGCTAAAGATAATGCCTTCCCAATTACATGTTTTCATTTTGAATTGCTTCTAGAGTGTCCATTTACTTAAGGCCTAGTGAGGTGTGGAGGGGAAAAATGCATTATCTCGATAGAATCTTTTATGGTCACTAATCAAAGGACTTCTTGCAAAGTAAATGGGTAAGGCAATTACTATGTTTCTGAGGAAATTTCATTGCCAGTAAAACCCTGAAAATTGTTAGCAATAATTCTTGAAGCTTAAATTTCTAGGTAAAACTCTAGGATACTGAACTGAATTTAATAAGAAAAGTCTTAGAAAAATTGTATAGCTTCTAAAAAAGGTATCCTCAATCAAGTTTAACATTATATGCAACCACGGAGAAAAATATATGGCAAGGATTGTTCTCGAGATCAAACACAGTATCTCTGGAGAAGATAGACATGACAGAAAATTCCAGAAAAGAACAAGGGACATATTGGCTGCCCAATGATTTGACTTCTCTGCCAGTGATGGAGGCATAATCATTCCTGTAGAACAGGGTTTGATGTTTGCTCTGGAACTGAGGTTATGTGTTCTCAACACACTCCTTTTTCAGTTTGGAATCTATTACGCTTGTTTTGTTCCTTTTTTACCATTGTATTTTATTTGTTGGGAAAGTAAGATGATGGTCCACACTGAAATCCTAGAAAAAAAAGGATTTTGCAAGGGGGAAATGAATGGGAGTGTGATTTTTTTCATGGGCAGGATGGATATATACTTAGTAGCTACAGGGGGAGACTACAGAAGGTATTGTTAGTTTAATAATTAATGTTAATTTTCCCCATTGGAAAAAATGTGCCATCCCAGATTAGCTTGCATCTATAAAAGGTCACGTGGCACACTTGTAGTCAGTGAGATATAGGAAGAGCTACTGTATGGAATCTCAAATGATTCGTTTTCAAGGAATTGGTCCAAATGATTTGCTAATGTTGCCTTTCTTTTTTTCTTCAATGTTCAGCTTTCCCCTAATATATAAACTTGATAATTACTGGTGTCAGGGTTTTCTTGTAAATTTGAAGTGTGTGTTACAGATTAAGGGTGACCAAGTATAAAGTTGGCAGAGTCTGGATCCTTGATGGAGTTATGGAATCACACTTCTGCCATGGTACGTGAGAAAAACATACTAGCTACTTTAAAGGGTTGTTGGATTTAGTTTCTCATAGTCAAGCACTTAAATATCAAAACATACAGCAAACAATTGACAAAATCCAGATACTCTTTCTATTTTTATTTCCATCTATTCATTTAAGCCTTTTTTGTGGAGTGTCCACCTGCAAATACTGTGCTAGTTGAAGATGGAACGTCTGTTTTCAAGGAATTCAGTCTGAGAAATAGTATTAATGCAATAAACACACACAAAGTAGATTGATGAAAGTTCCCATTTGGAATATTATATTGGAGACACAGGAATAATTTCATGTACCCTTATAAACAATCTATTAAAAAGGGAAAGTTTGTTCAATATTAGATCAATGTTGGACAAAAGTCAGATTATGAAGCATTTTATGCCAGACTAAATAGTGTTTGAGTGATTTTTTTCCTGCTGATACTACTTAAATGATTGGTTCAATTTTCCCCAAATATTTGTTAACTATTAAATTGTACATGAATAAAATAATAGTAAGCCCTAAGTAAAAATCTATGTCATGGCATTACATGATCCTTTAATATAAAAATTTATTTTAAAATTATTGTATAATTCTTACAAACCTCCTTATATATCTATCAACTGCTTATTTTTTCAGTTTTATACATTATTTATTTAAGTACCAGATGCTTTTATGAATTATAATTTAAGTAGTGAGATTTTACTCCAAAATATAGCAGAACAATTAAGATAAATTCTATGACATAGTTGTCCTATCACATATTATGTGTGCTCAACCTGACACCTAGAAAATTGAATTAGTTTTAAATACAGTAGACTTCACTAATGAATAAAACAAAATCCATATTTTAGTTATTTAATAATATAGAAAGCAAACATCTGCATAGAAATTCTGGGTCTTATTTGCCAAATGTTTTTTTACAATTTCAGTAGTAACACATGATCAGATCAAGTTAAAATAATGATATAAATTGAATTTAAATATAATCTGCTAATCTATGTCAGATAGGATGCAGTTAGATAATTAAAAAAACATATATAATAGCTAAGAACTGGAAAATACCAAAATCAAATGAATGGATAAAGATATGGTACATAGATACATTGGAATACTGCACAGTCCTTAGAAGAGAAGAAATCTTGTCACTTCAATCAATATGGATGGAGCTAGAGGGGATTATGCTAAGTGAAACAAGTTAAAAGAAGAAAGATACCAGATGACCTCACTCATAGGTGGAATGTGAATAGACAAAACAAAGGAACAGATGAAACATAACCAACACTGAAACATTTGTAACAGAAATGTGCGTAATACCTACAAAAAAATAGATTAAAAAATAAAAAAACAAAAATAAACAAAAACCACCCCCTAAAAATGCTGTATAATTAAGGGATATCTATATAAAAGCATAGCTTTTCATTAAGAGCTGAAAAAGCTGTCCATTACTTTCAGTGCAAGAAACATAAATGACTGGTGTGGAAAACATTTATTTTTATTTAATAAGATGAACTATTGGACAATAAAATAATATTTTTCAATTGTGTATTAAACTTTCTAACATTGAGAAGATTTAACAAAGTATAGGTCGGTCATTTAAAAATAAAAGTGTAAAAATTGTGTAAGAAAGCACCACTAAATTGTACAAATCACGAAACAGAAAAAAAATTCTCTTTTGAATTAAAGCATTCTATTATCTTGAAAGATAGCTGTCATTTACTAGCAAAGACCTGCAAATAACTTATTCCTAACATTTTTTAGCTGTTTTTTGTTTAGTTGCATTTTGCTCCCCATTTCTGCTCTCATCTTCCATACCGTTAAAATGATTGGTACAGGGCATCTCGTTATTAAATCCTCGGCAAGCTACCAAATACTGCAGGAGCTCTGATATCTGGCTATTGTGGTTGACTTTGGATAAATAAGATTCACACTTATTAAATCTCTTACTTTCTCTGTTTGTGATTGTTTGTGATTGCACTGTGTTCCTCAGCTTCCCAAAGGATATAAGACAATGTACCAGGGTGTCTCAAAAATAAAATAAATGTGGGCTCCTTCTTGGAACAGAGATTCAATAATGAGGTTTTCAGTTGTATTGTTACTGATATGTCAATATATCAAGGGTACTGAAACATCACAGGATATAATGGAATATAATGTCTACAGGATATATAAACTAAGAAAAGTTTCTTGGGGAAGAGGCCTATTCCAGTTTTAAAGACTTTCTTGAATAATCTGCACGAGCTAGAGATAAGACAATAAATTTGCGATGTGTAAATAGAGTTTAGCTAAACTTTTGAAGTGTTTTGTAAAACAAATAAATCATTTCTTATATAGTGTTCTCTACCATGTTCTGGAACTGCCTTACACTATCTCACAGAAGAAAATTACTGAATTTTTGAGAATTCTGTGAATTGATGATTAAATATAACAATATTGAAAATAACATATAAACTTATATTTTTAAAACAATCTGAAAAGGGAAGCAGTAAAACGCATTGTTTTATGATAATTTTGTGTTTTAGAACACTTTATAGTTTGAGGCTATTTATGTCTATTCTGCTTGTAAATAGAAAATTATCATGATATAGTGGTAAACTATTATGCACCTCCCAGTCCCATTCAGAGACATTGCATCAGAAACTTGAAATTAACAACAGGGTGAGTCGGAAATTGGAAAATTCTATAAATGGGTACTTGAGCTATTATTTTATTACTTGTTCAGATTTAGGCACATGATAATTAGAAATATTAATACAGATTAAAATCAAAAGGACATTTTATTTTTAGCAATAAGACTATGAATAGCACACGCAAAGAAAGAATACATATTTTTCTTCCAATATTCTATTATCTGACTCACCAAATACATCATTCATGTTATTGGTGGATGTAAGACATTCTAGCACAATGCTTTTTTTTTTTTCTGCTTTGTTTTGCTTATTATTGTGAATGGAGATATTACCAACAATTTTGTTGGCACTACATATATTCATAAGTTGCTTGTAACACAAATGATTGACAAACAAAAGAAAATAAAAACATTTGTGATTATCAAACAGATATATGGAATTTACAATCAGGTATTATATGTTATTTTTATATTTTGCTTTGTTATTTTTAATTATTTTTAATGTTATC
Source organism: Solenodon paradoxus (assembly GCA_004363575.1). NCBI lineage: Eukaryota > Metazoa > Chordata > Mammalia > Eulipotyphla > Solenodontidae > Solenodon > Solenodon paradoxus. The sequence continues at coordinate 1,793,982 of RJWH01000069.1, read as the reverse complement.
CATAAAATGCATAACTAATGTACACATTTGCATTAACTTATTCTAATTTTATAAGATAGAACACACATAACATTTTATAATAAAAATTTCTAAATTTTAGTGAGCATATTTTTCCAAGAGCCATTTTAATCAATTATTGCTACACTACTTATTATATTTTTAACATAATAACTGCTCAGATATTTGGATAATAAAAATATTGAGTTAGTAAGTTATGCATTTAATGCACATTTTTAGCAAAAGATATATTCTCTTCTATTTCTCAGACTGTTGCCTGTAGACATGATGATTAGCAATTAATATCACACCATGATAAATATATGTGTCTATCGTTTTTGTTATTTTATTGATTTATTTGGTCATTTGATATCCAAGAAAATATGCTAAAATATTTACTGAACACAAGTTAAAGGAATAGACTTCGATTACTACACAAAAAATGAAATGAAATGAAATCATCTTTGCAAAAAATATTTGGAAAGTCGTTAAGCAAATGAACTGCTAAATTATTCAGCAATCAATTAATACCAAACCCTAAGGAACGTTTTATTTTAATTTCCACACTTACCATATTATCATATTCAAATTTACAGTTTTCAACAAAAAAATTACAAGACATACAAACAACAAAAACAACAACAAAACCCAAAAAAACAGCTCTGAAAAGTATGTTCCATTGAAAGAAGAACAATAGAAAGAAACCATACCTAAAGAAGTTCAGACATTGGATTTAATTGAAAATATGCGTAGATATGCTTAAAAAGATAAAGGAAAACATGAACAATAAACTTTAAAAATACATAAAACAATTAGACTATAAAGACAATATTTTTAAAAAGAGATACAAATTATAAAAAGAAATTAAGCTAATTTCAATGCTGAACAATGGAACTGAAATTTAAAAAATTGAGTATTCAGGCAGCTTTGAGAGAGAGAGAGAGAGAGAGAGAGAGAGAGAGAGAGAGAGAGAGAGAGAGAGAGAGAGTAGGAGGGATAAAGGAGAGAAGGAAGGGAGGAAGGGAGGAAGGGGTGAGGGAAGGAAGGAAATTAGATTAATTTTAGTGAATAGAGCCTATGGAATTTGTGGAATATCCTCAAGAAGATAGATATCTGTATTACAGAGCTATCAGAAGGAGAAGAGAGCGAAAACAGAGGAAGGATCAGGAATAATATCTGAAAGGATAGTGGTCATAAACTCAAATGTGGTGAAAAAATAATTCTCATTCAAGAAGCTGATTGTATTCCAGTAATATAAAATAGAAAACTCCTACACAGAGCCACATTATGTTAAAATGGGAAAAGACAAAGAATTTTGAAAGTAGTAAGAGTAAAAAAATGAAATAAAAAAAAAACATATTCAAAGTATCCTCAGTAAGATTAAAAGATGATTTCCCATTAAAACAATTTTTTGTGTATGAAGTAAATATGTATCTTTTTAGAGTTTGTCTTTATCAAGAATATCAAAACTAAACAAACAGTAATGATTTGTGTATACCAAATCCATGCAACAACCTTGTCAGTTATATAAAATTAAAGAGACTAACTATAGCGATTTTATTTTTTGATTCCAGTTATTGATTTAAGGATTTTTTTCATTCTAATATTGTTTCAAGGATGATAAACCACAGAATACCTGAAAAGACAGTACTGTATTGCCTTCATTTATCCAATTATCAATCACAAACATTTTTTTCTGTGTCTGATTCTGCCTTGTTAATGACTTCTGAGCCCATAAAGGTAAGAATTAGATTAACCATACACAGAAATTACAGAACACAGTAAAGGTCAAAGCTATACGGTACTATATGATATAGTATTATCTTGCAAGGAACATATGAAGCCATGAAATTCTTAATCCTAATTCCTGTGATAAAGCCTATAACAAAAAGAAAAAAAAAAGTGAAAACATAAATCCAGTACCCTGACAACCTCTGGATCAGGAAGAAACTGTTCATCTTTATCTGTTTTATCTACAAGTCTAAGAGTATAATCTTGTGACTAAGGGTCCTGTAATCAGAATTGAGTGTCAACTGAAGAAGCTTATAACAAAATTTTATAGCAGAGCTTTCACAGCTAATGATTATAACCAGCATGTTTCCTTGTTTTATTACAGATATGGTTAATTTTAAAAAATATCGATGAGATCACATACATTATAAGTTAAAAGTTATCATGAGAAAATATTTTGGGATATTCTCTAATATTTCCCAGCTGATTTAAAAATAATCACTTTCCTAATCAAGTTCAGCAAAAATGTTTTAAATAGGAAATGTTATGAAAATAGCAAATCAATTCAAGCAGGCATAGACAGACTTTAGATCCATGATGCAGTCAGTTTAGCTTGAAGCATTTTGTTATAGGTGAGAGAGAGAGAGTTCAGTTCTAGACTGAATGATTGCTAAATAAAATATATTTTGTCCTCAAATACCAGTAAAATTACTAACGTAGAGATTGTTAGGTAAAACACTGAAAACTAGACAAAACTTGAACTGCTAAATTGTCAATGTGCTGATTACACATTTGGTATAGTAAACCATTAACACTGACAGAAGTGAACATATTTTATGTGGTGTGGAAATGAAATTATCATCACACTTAACATGAATGGAGAGAGGAAATACTGGAAGAAAGGACAAAACAGATGTATCAGTAAGAAAAAGCTTAATGTGGGGTTGGGGGAGATTTTTCATGTTCCAGATTAAGTGACTATCTGATTTTGAGGTTCTTAATTATTTTACATTCTGTTTGCAATCACAAAGTGAGAGAACTGATAAAATTATGTCTATTATAATGCACTAATTTGAAATCAATAGCCCTTCATATATATATATCACTCGCTCTATTTTGAGTCAAAGATCATTTGAGCATACTATAGCTATATCTCCCTGTTACTGTCATACTGTCATCTACAAATGCCCTGCTTATTTTTCTTTCTCATCAAACCCTTTATCCCCTAGACATTCTCTGCTTTTTGTTTTTTGATGCAATTTCAACATTCAGATAACCCATAAAAAAAAAAAAAAAAAAAAACACATTGAACCCTAATTCCTTAACATCACTATTCTCTATAACTCTCTCCTTCAAACTGTTCCCCTGACAAGTTCCTTGACTATTTTTCCCTGGGTCAGACTACCCTACCTGTGAAGTAGATCATAGAAATACAGATAGATTCTTTTCTGTTTTTGTTTTTGTTGTTTGTTTGCTTATCATTTATTTATTTTTCAAATGCAAGAAGAGCTCAGTCTATCCATCACTCTGTTTTCCAGATGTCGTTCCACTTTTTAATGATTTTTGCTCCTGATTAAATTTAATGGCCCACAGCATTAATTACTCTATTATAGACATACTCAGTTCCTTATGTCCCCTGACCTTCTATAAATTTCAGATCAAATTAACTGTCAGCTTTAACATTTAACTTTCCTCAAACTCCTGGCACAAATATTTCAAGAACATATCTATTTCCTTTCACTTACTGTAAAAATTTTTACTCTTGAATAAAATTAATGCCTCTTCTTTTCTTCTAAGTCCAATCACATTTGCCTCACTAAGAAAGTATTTCATTTCTATTCCTCCTTTTCTGCTATGTTTTCCATTTATTTCTCTCTGTGTTGGCATCTGTTATAAGTAAGGTCCCATGATCAAATCTCTCTTTTACACCCTCCCATTGCCAAACCATTACATATGTCTTCCCTTTTGAACCAAACTTTTTGATAGATCTTTGTATTTCATTTTTTTAAGGAAAGGTTAAATCAGGAGTGAAGGATAGTAGGCAGGCAGGTGGGAGGAGAGAGAAGAAAGAAACATTTTAATTTAGTTTTATTTAGTTGTCCATCTTGATTGTCCCCTCACAACCCCAGGTATTGAAATCTGGCCTGTGGAGTGCATGTGGACAATATTCTTCTAGAAGTGGTAGACTAAACCACTACTCCATCAGCATGTGCTCATATTTCACTTTCAATATCCCAGTGTATATTCATTCATACTGGCCTATTATATCTATTGAGTTCTACTTTCTCCTTCAATCATTATAATGAATTTTCTTGTAGCAAGACTTAAAACATTCATCCATTTAACTAATGAGACTGGTAGTGTCTACTTAAATAGTTCTTTTTGATCAATCCACTAATTTTCGTATCACTGCCACTAGTATCCCTAGACATCTCTGGCAGGCATTACTATAAAAATGTTTCACTTTTTATCTCCAGTATATATAATCATTTACATATTTTAGTTAGATTTTTTTCCCAAAATATTTCAGCTGGCATCATCCTTCTTCACTATTCTTCATTGTGTCCTTCAAAATTTTATTTTCTAACACGTCTCTCTTGCTGTTAAAAATAGATGGGCACATAGTTGTTTTCCTTTTCTGAAGTAGTATATTTCAAGTAACTATTCTTCTCTTTGCTAAGTTATTCTATAAATATTTCAGGTCTCAGCTCAGACTTTATTTTCTACATTCTATCTGTGACCCTACCCTAACTTAGATACTTACATACTTCTCACTGGATGCAAGCACTGAATGCTCTATGTTTTTGGCTTCTAAAAAATTTATCAGACTAGTTTGCAGATTTTAAATAATTTTAAATCACAGGGCAGTTTCCATAATTATCTTATAGACCTAGTAGATTGATAGTAGAATAACACAGTCTCTATCACTTAGTAATGACTCAAACATTTATTCACAAGTAAGTTTATTAATGTATAGTAAATCACATTCTGTAACAGAAATTGTGGATTGTCTTATTAATTAAATAACTAATATTTTGTGACATTTTCTCCATTATGTATTTATTTAAATTTTGCATTGTTTTGTTTCCAAGAAAACCTAGGATTTGATTAATTTCTTGTGCAACTGTCACCAAGTATTTTTTCTGTCTTGATTACAAGTTAGCTATAAAGTACTGCTAAATCAAAATCTCTTGTCTTCCTGCTATACCTGAATAATACTCAATATTTTAAAAAATGTAGTAATAGATATAAATAGCAATAGGAGAGAGAGAATTGGTTTTTTAAAATAAAAAAACAAGGAAATAATTTCTGTAAAACTACTACTATTTGTGGACTGATCATTATTGAAAATTTAAAGGACCTATTGAATTCAATGTTTTTCTCAATAGGCTCTCTGTTTTCTGGGAAAATATATTCACCTTTTAAATAATTCATCAATTCAATTCAGGAAGGATTTTAATACATACAGAAGTAACTAAGTCTACTATACATTGACTGAATTGATTTTGCTTATTATTGCTTTCCTTAAACTGAACATTCCATTAATTTACTAAACTAAACCACTCAGACTTTAGTCTAGTTAAGGTTTTGACCCCTGGGATTTCCATTACATACTAAAATCTTTTCTCTGCTCAGATTTCTGTTTTTCTCTTTCCCAGTCTTGATAATGTTGAACAATTCTGTTATTTCACTTAACAACCTTTCCAAATCCTCTCTCTCCCACCTCAAAATGAGGTAGATGTGCTACATAGGGTGTCCTAAGATACTCTACCTGCCTATATATTCCTACTTAGTATAGTTCTTTTTTCCCCATTATTATTATTACTAGGCTCATACTAGTGTTTGAAAAAGAGTAAGAGCTTTGGTGTTTTTCATTGCTGTCTGACACATATGAGTTGCCCAAACAATATTCATTAAATGTGTAAGATGAAGGCATTAAAAAATGTTAGTTCAGGCAAATAATTCATAACAATGTTATTTTATTTAAAAATTGATTTAAATTTTCAATCAACAACTTCAACTTAGATTTTACAGAATATAAACTGTAATATCTTCATTTCAGACTTTATTTGGCATGTCTAAACTTTAATTTCAATATATAAAACTGAATTTGCCTTCTAATTACATAATTATATTGAGTGCATCACTCTTTACTTGATTCAATAGTTTTAAAGTGCTTCTTAACCTTTCAAATTAGGTTTGTCTTCGATTTGTTAAGTGTAATTCTTAATAAGGAAATATTTATCCTTCTTTTTTAGATTTCTTGAATTAGTTCCATTACTCATTTTAATGATTTTTATAATTTTAAGTAAGTATATGAGGCTAGAAAGCACCCCAAAACTTCTCAAATATTTGTTCATTGACAGCTAATTAAAAGATAAGTTATGGATTCTACCTAACCTTGAATTAATGAATTGTGTGAAAATGTTTTATAGATTGATTAATATATATTTTAAAAGCAAATCACTAGATATAAAAGCAATTGCATCTCACATGAACATTTTTCTCATTATAATGCCGCACATAGTTCATAAAACATAATTATTCATGATATTATTTATTAAAAATTGCTACCATGTATCACATAACTGATAAACAGAAAAATGAGAGCTTGAGTTTTTTATTTTAAAAATCAATGCAACTTATAATTTTATTTTTTTAATTTTCCTATGTATTTGATTTTGCCATTTTCTTTATCTCTATTTTAAAGATTTAAGGGACATCTCTAAAAAAATATTTACATGACAGCAAAAATTTAAGTTCTTGCATTATTTGTGTCATCTATATGAAATGATTGAGACACACACACAGATATATATATATATATACATACATATGAGGATATACATATGCATATATACATATGAGGATAAATGTGTATAAGGATTTAAATGCTTTGATAATTCAGCTTGCTTTTAATACAATGCTTTTCCAACTTATATCTTATTATCTCACCTTGCCATGTTATTACTCAGTGGCAATTTTAAATGAATATCAAATATTTTATTGATTTGTCTGTATTCTATATTTGGGGGTCTATCATGTTTCTAGACTTTAATTTCCCTCTCAAACATACATACGTACACACACACATATACCCACACACACATATACATGCACAATACTCCATCACCAAATAAGGTGACAATTCCATTGTACTCATTACTTTAGGGGAAGACTATGAAAGTAGAAAAGAAAGAAGTCAAAAATATTTAACCATTTCTTTTATTTTGATTTTTGAAATTTAGGCTCTCCAGGACTATAATGATTCATTATAATAAAAAAATTGAAAAATAATATTAATATATTTTATAGAGTTGAGGGTAGTCAGGAAAAAAATAAGTGAAACTACTAAACCATCATTTATTGCTTCATGGGAATGGGCATTTTTAGATACCTGCTTCAAGTGCTAAACCCTATGAGATGAAATTAGTAACACTAAGAAATAAATATCCAGAAGCTTTAAGAAATTAAAGAGCACCTTTGTAATAGATTTATAGATTAAGTGTCATATCTGTATGACTTTATTTCTGGGCTGCCACTATGATTCCACTTATCAATGCATCTATTTGGAGTAAGGGGAATCTAAAAAATGGTGCTTGGAAAACTGGAAAGGCAAATGTAGAAGAAAAAAAAGAAAGGAAACTAGACTACTGATCATTACAATTTATAAAAGTTAATTCAAGATGGATCAAAGACCTGGACATAAGAACCAATACAATAAAATATCTAGAAAACAATATGGGAAAAACATTCCATGATCTCAACCTCAAAGATCATTGGGGAAGAAACAGTTATGGCAAAAGGCCAGATTAAAACTAAGCAATTGGGACTACATCAAATTGAAGTGCTTCTGCACAGCAAAAGAAACCCACTAAAACAAGAACATAGCCCACAAAATTGAAGAATATATTCACACAGCATTTATCAGATAAGTGTTTAATCTCCAAAATATTCAAAGAGCTTAAACATCTCAACAATAAAAAATATAAACCACTCAATAAATGGGCACTATAACTGAATAGACATTTATCTATAGAAGACCCACAGATGACCTAAATCCACCTGAAAAATGTTCTACATCAAACATCATCAGAGAAATGCAAATATAATGTGATACTACCTCATACCAGTGAGAATGACCTATATTAAAAAGCAAACAAACTGGAGATAGCAGTGTTGGAGGAGATGTGGAGAAAAAGGAAAGCTCCTACATTCTTGGAAATGTAAATTGGTGCAACCTTTTTGGAAAAGAGTATGGAGATTCCTCAACAAATAAAGATGGACCTACTATTCGATGCAACAATTCCATTCTTAGGCATATACTTAGATGATAAAAATTCTCTACTCAGAAAAAAATATCTGCTTCCCAATATTTATAGCAGCACAGTTCACAATAACCAAAACACAGAGACAACCTAAATACCCATAAACAGGTTAATGGATAAAGAAGCTTTGGTATATTTATTCAATGGAATTCTATGCAACTACTAAAAAAATGAAATTTTGCCCTTTGCACAACATGGATTGAAATGGAAGGGATCATGTTAAGTGAAATAAGTCAGAAATGAAAAGAGAAACATGAGGGGGAGGTATTTCACTCATATATGGAATATAATGAAATGAAAAAAGTAAACAGCAAAACTCTCAGGACACAAGATCATGACTACCTGGTACATAGTGGGAGGGGAGAAGGAAGGGATTGAAAGAGGGGAAAAGGTGGGTGAAAAGGACACTGGATCTCTGGTGGAGGGTGTGGTGTGAAATATAGATCCAGATACAATGCCGATACCCAAAAATGAGTACAAATCAAAAAAAAAGAGAAAGAAATGAAAGAGTAGAGGGGTTATATGTCATGCTATCTAGAAACAGTTTCAGGAAATAGAAAAGAACAAAATTCAAGACCAATTTTTACAAACAGAGTAGCTTATAGAAATATCAGAACAAATATGCTGATACTACTACTGATTTTGATACTGGAGAGAGAAAATACAGATCTATAAAGAGTTGTGGAGGGGGAACTCACTGGCAACTTATGTGTATTGATAAGTGAGGACAACTTGAGGTTTGATAATTTCTTTTCTCCCAATTCATTCAATTAAGATTAAATACTAGATAATAGAAAAGCCCACTGGTTAAATTTTTAATTGTTGTTTTCTAGTAAAATGGAGACAGAACATAAATTGAGTTAGACAAATACAAAGAAAGTTATGTCCTGTTTTATTGACAAGACATCATTCTTGGCATTTCTGTGATATTCCATCTTCTCTTTCTACCATATATATGTTCATATATGTTCAATTAATTTTGGAACAAAATTCCAAATATATTAAATATGAAGAGAACAGTCTTCTAAAATGGCAATGACAATATTTATTTTTTACAAGGGAAAATAAATGAACATAAATTACCATAAAATAAAAATTCAAAATGGATCATATAGTCAAAGTAGGCTGACCAGATTACCATTTTATATGGACCGTAGCTTTTTTTATGTATTTCCTAACTGCCCCATCATTTTAGTATAAATGCCAATTCTGTCTCATTTTTGATAAGCCAGGGTCATCTTTAATGAGAGCACAAGGGGTAGCTGAGTTGCCCTGGGCCCAGTCTGTTGAGGGGACCCAAAAGCAACTGCCGCTTTTGTCCTGTGTTAGAGGGTCCTTGCTGTGGCTGACCCAAGAGTGCTAGCTAGGGTTGATTACTGTTTCTGACCTGTTTGAGGAGACAGGAGCTGCAGGGAAGAGGATTTTCTCCAAGCCCATATGCCTGTTACTTAAAAGAGTGCAAAATACTACAGTGAGGTGTAACTGCAGGTAACTACTATGTAGGTTATTTCTGGTACTGTGAGGATTATATCTGGCATTTTGGGGGTTATTAGGCATCCCTGGCTCTGAGAAGGTTAAATTGTGTCAGTCAGGACATTTAGAGCAGGGTTATAGTGGTGCCAAGTTTGTTTTTGCCTAAGGAGCCAAATTCCTTAATTGACCATGGTCTTTTGTATAAAGTTCCACTGGACTACACATCATTACTATAGGCTAACCAGTCAGCATCACATAGTACTTGTTAGTGGCCTAGTTGCTCTGTTCCTGCTCTCATTGCTGTGTCTCCTCCTTTCACCTTCGTAGCCAGCACATAACCCCATCCTGTTTATGTCATCCCACTGTCCCATTTTTGTCTCAAGATAATATGGTCAGCCTAATGCAAACATAAAGTGAGAGCTAAGCTACCTAATTGGCCATCTATGAGAATATCGTTGCGACTTTGGGAAAGAAAGATTAGTTAGATCAGAAAAACCATGAACAGTTTTTTGAAGAAAGAATGATTCCAGATTTTTCAAAATTAAAACATTCTCTTTTAAGGAGAAAAAATAAGAGGGCAAAAGACTCTATGGATATTAGAGAAAATACTAAAAATTTATGCTTCCGATATTTCATGAAAAAAACAAACATGACATTCCTCAGGAATTAAGGCCAAGCTTGGAACCCAGTTCGCAGACTGTTCAAGGACCCAAGTTTGTGGCCTAGGGTCCTCGGAAACACTAAACTGAACAGCTAAATAAAGTATTTATTCCTCTTCTCTCTCCATTCCTTCATTAGCCTACCTGATTTCATTTCTGCCTGCCTTTATTCCTCTAAATGTAAAAACTCATAATTTAATAGTAAGAGGACAGCAACCCAGTAAAATGAAAGCACAAACAGCAAAATAAAACTAATCAATGCATTTTCTATTAGGTACCCAAAACTAGACTTCTAAGAGATACAAACTAAAAACAAAATGACACACAGGTCTATACCTTAGAATGACTAAAACTTAAAATGTTGAGAGAATTGATGGATGGAAATTAAACAACTCCATGCAGTTTTGGTAGAAGGAGGGATGTAAAATTGCAAACAACTCTGGAAAATTTTTGGATTATTTATGTAATTACAAATATCCTTATTTTTGAAAAATTTCATTATTTGTAAGTCATATACACATTCGTCCATACAGAGGTTTCAATTTTTGGTGTTTACTCATGAGAAATAAAAAAGTCTACAATGTTGGGGACTTGGGCCAGGCCACAAAGCCAGGCTGATGCAATCCAAAGGAAAATTACACTCAGAGGTACCTCAGCCACTGCCCTGTTTGCCTAACGATCGCCTCCCTATTTCATAAACAAAGCATAAACATTAGCAACCAAGAATATTAGCAACCAATCAATTAGCAACCACTCAGAGCATTGATCACGCGCACTAGCAATCAATCAGAGTCTTGATCACGCACTGTACATGCACCCACCCTCCAATCCAACTAAAGAGCACGCAGCAGACATGCACAGGGGCCACCTATCAGAACTACTTCCCTTCTTTTCCCTTTCTATATAAGTTCCTCCATTTTAATAAAATTTTGCAGCTTGATCAGAATTTGTTGTCTTGCTACCATTTTTCGCACCTCTTGTCCCACCCCTTTTATCCGTTCTAGGTGGATCTCCGGACCCCAGCTGATTATTCCGCAGGTCGGACTCACTACAACAATATACATGAAGATTTAGCAACATAGAGTTCCTTGAAAATCTAGCATATAAATAGACAAACCATTCAATGTGACTACTAGATTGTTAATGTAAATATTAAACTTAGTTATCATCAGCAATTAGAAATATCACTTTGACATTGCTTTTACATTATTTTCTGTGATAACCACAGAGATAAAAAAAGGATGTCTTGCTTAACAAAACTTATGGTCTTTTAGAATATATAGCATGTAAGGAATCTTAAATTCAATCTAAGTTCACCTTCACTGTTATTTATTTTTCAGATATACTATCTGTAATTGAAGACTTGAATGAGATAATTATATTCAATACTATATGCATATTTAGTTGACTTGCATACTGCCCACTACTTGCTATTTTTTGAAATATTTGTTTCACCTTTTGTACCTCATTCTGTAAAATGAGGATGGTAAGATACCACTCATTTATTTGTTGCACATCTTTGTATAACAATTTAGCATGGAGCCTTACACAGGGAAAATATTCCATAAATTTTAGTTTTGGATTATTATTTTGAAGCTAGGGCTCCAGGGAGACTCAATGTTTCATTCAAATCAGGTTCTTCATCTTGAAAGTGCTGTTGCTATGATTCAGAAACAGGGAATCAATGAGCAGAGCTTTCTGTGTGATGATTTCTTCTTTTGGACTTCTTTTTGGAGGTTCTGTTTTGTGATTAAGAGAACTAAGGGAATAGGCACTGAGAAATTGCCTGGAATTGAATCTACATTGCTCCATTTACTTGTGTTATTTATTACTACAAAGGAATACAGGAAGTTCTGTGAGGTTACTGATTCCCATTTAAGCATTAGAGAAGCTTACACATTTTACACCACAGTGATTTCCATAGTCTGAACAAGGCACTGTACTGAGATTGGGGATGTTTAAGAAGCATGCTTTACTTTGATAACCTGGAGAAAAGCTGTTGATAACCCTGGCATAATATCAAGCAAGTCATTTTTTAAGGACTATATTTGGAGATTAAAGAATTGAGCATTAATTCCCTTAAAGTGAGCCATGTTTTCTTAACTTTCCATATAGTCTTCAAATTACACACTTAAAACAATATTGAGTTAGGTTAGACAGAGCTGTTGTAATAGAAACCCCAAAGTGAAATGAGTAAAATTACCTCAGAAATTCTATCTTTTTATCTGCTATCTCCAAGTGTTCCGTGTCTGCACTGTCTAAGTGATTTGTACTCACAATGTCTACTGTCTGACCTGTGGGAAAGGAAAAGAGAAAGTTGCAAGTGTCTGGTCTCATTAGGATGTTGCACACTCTATTCCACTTATATAACAGTCCTGAGCCAAAAGGTCACAGCTGACTGCAAGGAGGTTAGGAAAGGAGATTTTCTACTATTCAGCTAGTTCTTCTAGCCAAGTTCTTTACTAAAAAATGTTAAATGGTAAAATGATATGAGGGGGTAATTAATATACTATGATATAGCAACTTAGTCAGATGCTTGCTTTTAAAAGATGTGGTTTTGAAATGTCAAGATGTCTCAATGGCAGTTAAACTATTTATGAATTCAGGCAAAGCAAAATAGAAATAAAGGATTATTTAGCAACATATTATAGATTATTTTTGTGATTACACCAAAATATCCATGAGAATAACATATTGATAGGGAATATCTACAAAAAACCCACATTCAACCTTCCCTTTCATGAACAACAAAATGTCAATATTAATGCATAATTATTGTATTATCAATTTCGTTGAATGGTGATTGCATATTTTTTCTTCAAGTGATGGAACCAATTTTCTCACAGAAAAGTCATTTCAATATTACAAAACATGAGTTGTTAGAAAGTGCTTCATTTTTGGAGCTTATATTGACTATGATCATTACTGTCAAAATAATATAGTGATATGTATTTTTGGCCAGAGATAATTACTATAAGTAGCTTATAAGTAACAGAATTACTTATAAGTAACTCAGAATTTTGTGTGCCATATTTCATAAGTTTGCTTCATTTAAGTTTATCCTGAATTACTGTAATTTTTTTTAATGTTTAAAATATGCGAGGTGCCCTGGTGGCCTAGTGGACAAGTGTGCCACCTCTGACTGAGCACAGTGTGTGTGTGTGTGTGTGTGTGTGTGTGTGTGTGTGTGTGTGTGTGTGTGTATCCTATATACCAAGGTCCCAGGTTCGCATATTGAAGCTCGGTAGAACAATCAACAACAGGTATGAACAACTAATAAAATAAATATAAAGTGCTTAAAGTGCTTCTTCCTCCTCTCTCTTCCTGCCTGCCTGCACCTTTCCTTAATTATATATGCATTCATATATGCATATATATGCACATATGTATATATAGAGGCAGAGGGATTTATATAGCTATGTAGATGATATAGATATAAATATATATGCACATATATGTGTGTGTGTATGTTGTGCATAGTTCTACTTTAAATGTCTGGTGATTATTAATGGCATTTACTCCTGTAATAGTTGCATAGTTGTTCCTGTTTACATAATATAGCTTGAAATACAAACTACTCTTTACATTACTGAAAATTTTAGTAAAATTAAAGTATTAATTACTGAGCCAAAATCAAGTGCATAAGCTTCTTCCTTAAAGAGCTTCCATATTCAATATTTCAGGTCACAAGGGTACCATTTGGACAGTGAATGTATGTTGTAATTTCTCTACATATTACCTTAGAGGATTAAAACTTGACTCTCAAAGATGCTAAATTTGCAAGTAGAATGCAGTTTAACCTTTCAATGAGTTCTTATTTTATTTGAGGTTTTATTAAAAATCCTTATGAATATACAGACTTCATAGTTTGTTAACTAATTTTTAAAAGATGCACTTGCTTTTTAATTCTTCTCTGAAAACGCTCTGCCCACACTCTCTCCCAGAAACACCAAATAATATTTTTGATAGAGCTGAATATATAAAGTCTATGAAAACTATCTGTTGGATTTAGTACAACTTTTCATAACAACAAATCATTTCTTCAAGTGCAGCTTATTTTTGTTTTTAAATTATGAATTTCAATCTCAAAATACTTCAAGACATTTTTGATTTGATAATATGGGCTCTCCAATGATATTTATGCCTGTTCAGTAAGACTCTACATTATTAATTTTATGTATTTTACTTTTAGTATTAAGTATAAAGATTGCAAAACTTTTAAGACATTTATGATTATGAGGAAAAACAATAAATGAGTTTGATATTAAAAACAACAAAACATAAGAAACATATAAATACATTTTAAAAGAGAATCAGGCTTAGAAGATGAAAGTTTGAAATATTTCAACTTGAAATTTGAAAATTCTTTCTCCATCAAAAATCAAAACCACACAGTTGTCTATTATCTTCTGTCTCTGTTTTATATGGTTTTGCATCATTTCAATTTTTCAGCATGTCAATTCATTATTTTGCTCAACACAATCTACTTTTTAATTCCAGATCAAATACATAATTTCAGATATTGTATATGAATGTATGTATGCACATATACATACAAATACATTTCATTCTGTGATTGCAATAAGTGCAATAATGATTTTGAATTTTCTAAGGTCTTGTAATTCCCATTGAAATTGATGATTTCTTTGAGTATATTTGTAATCTTTCATGGCAAGTCTATGACACTATCTGCTTATCTCTTCTTATATGTTAAGTTTAAGTGCATTTCTCTAGGAAGTAGTGTTATTTAGAACAGATCCTTCATGACCTTGCAAATCTGGGATAATCATTAGTTTAATTTTTTACTGTATGTTTTTAGGTCAACACAAATGTCTTAAATGCCCACTTCTAATACTGTGTGATACTCTGCTTGTGGTTAGGAATTGTTAGGGCAGTTATTTTTACTTTTTCTTACTTTATGGAATGTTTCTTCTTTCAGTGCTTAGTTTGTACATTAAATATATTGACTTTTTAGAAACTTACATGTGTGTAAGAACTCTGCTTCTCTTTCCCTCAGTGGAATCCTCAGATTCTCGCTCTGCAAGTTTCATTAAACCCTAAGTTCTAGGCTACCAGTCTTTGACAGAAGTTCCTACTGCAAATATTACTTCAGGATTGACTTTTCCTCTCTGGATTCCTAAATGTATTTCTTTTGTAGCACTCTAAGATTTTCCTTCTCACTAATACAACTGTTATGAAGATAAACATATTTATTTTTCTAAGACTTATCTTACAGTTTCGTTGATTGCTTCTAGGTAATTGCCAAATAGTTCCAAGTAATTTCTATGGTCACTCTGTTGATCATATTGTCGGAACTAGAAATAATTATATGGAAATTTAGATAATCTTAAATAATTTAGAAAATATAATATATAAATTTATTATGAGGAAAATTAACACACAGTATTTAAGAGTGAAAATGTTACTGCCCTTCATTTTTTGCTTCTTATCCTTTGCTTTCAGCTAAAATCATTATTTTAAGAAAGGGAAACCAGGTTGATTGTTTTTAAAACCACTTTTAAAAATAGATCTAGATGATCAGATGGCTCCAGAACATTAATGAAGAAAACTTGTTCCATTTATTAAAGAGTACAATACCTGCAGCACATAAGATAAATCTCTTGAGCTAAAATTTCACATGGTGAAACTTCATAACTAGAATGAACTGTTTAAAATCATGTTCATATATATTCATCCAATTTTCCTTTTTTATAAGATAAAATATATTTTTTTAACTTAGAAACTTTTGTCAGCTTTTTAACCCTTTCCTTGACAAAACTTGATTTGATGGATGCATTGGCATTTTCTAAAAATGTATCAATAGCTGTTTGAAACTATATAATTCAGCAGTCAGAAACACAAGATTTCTTCATTAAGTGACTTTGACAGAATCAGTGTAGATTTAGAGTTGCGACAGATAATGGTGAATAAAATACTTTAAAGTTGCTTCTTTCAGAAATGGTTTCCCAAATATATCAGTTCATTGTTAAGGTGCATAGCAGCTCTGTTTGGAATAGTTTATGTTGGTGACTGTTTATGTCAGAAGGCATGAAAATTGTACTAAGGAAGTCACAAAAATGGTTCATTCTCAGTTAGGTCAATTAGCATTCCTTTGACCAAAGGCTACTACTGAAGTTAATCAGTATGAATCACCTCTTATTGGCTAGAAACAAATTTTGAAATGTTTTGCACAATTCAAAACCCCTTTACTTAGAATAAGTTCCTTTATCATAATCATGCATGAAAATATAGATGCTATACCACCTTGTCAATGAAATAATGTGCCTTTGTAAAAAATTATTTTAACTACTGTAGAGTAGGAGTAGCAGAATGAAGTTTATTTTTAATATAAGCAGGCATAGAGAAATAAAGTATATATATGCATATGCGCATATATATATAGTGACCAAGTTCACATAATTTGTGAGTTGGTTGAGTCATGATTTCAATTGAGATACACCTTTGATCTTAAATCTTTCACTATTGAATCTAGATCCTATACTCTTAATTGCAGAAGTACACATTTTGTTATGTTATGAGTTGTACACTATTATACTTAATGTACCCATGTAAACAAAAATTAAGCAATTTTATTTATATCAAGTTTCATTACTTGTGAACCTCAAGAAAATTGTTTTGATGAATTTAAAATGTTTTGATTATTTTTCTTCAGACACTAAGGATTATGAAACAAGAGAATGGCTTTCATTTTCACACCAATGTGTTCCATATATGACAAATATCAGTAATTTATTTTAGATTTTACTCAGAGTATTTTTACACTCTCCAAGAGGTACTTTAACTTATACGTTATATCTGTAATCCATGGGAAAGTGTTAAGAGTCCATTAAAATTTCTATCAGTGAACTGTGAGCTTTGGGAATGGTTGTTTGAGCTCTTAGGATTAATGGTCATTTGAAAACTCAGAGCTTGAAACTGACAACTCCAATACCCTAAACAATTAGAAGGCATCAAGGTAACCTACGTGTTCCATTCTGCAATTCTCTCCCTGGTATAATGCAAAAAACATAATTCTTTTTGTAGACCATAACAATCATGCAAGGTAGAATCTGTTCATAATGTAATCATGTTATTGCTAAAAGTGCAAAGCATAAAGCCATATAGTATATTTTAGCTGTTTAATAATATTTATTAGAAAAATACTCAAAAATTTGAAGCAGACCTTTAGAATCAAAAGTTAATTTCAATATTCCATCAGAGTATCTACATGTATTCATCAATTCAGCAACTCTTCACAAAATTATACGAGGAAAAAAATGAATAAGATTTTTATGGAAGATATTACCTGTGAAAACAAAAACTTTTAATAACAAGTCTTTAAAAATACATTAATTGAAATTTGACATTATATATATATATATATATCTGCAGCCAAAACACTAAAAATTGCAAGATAAAATTAATTATTTTTATGTATTTATATGCATGATTTTGGATTTTCTCTTAAGCACATAGATTAAATCTCTTTGCAAAAGTCATAATGATATGTGTTCTGCTTAAATTTCTAAATGAAGAATGAAAGTTTACAGCCTAGTCTTCTGTGTAAGAGCACATATATTTTAACAGAATAGTAATCATGAAACTCATTAATTTACCCAAATATCAGAGACATAAATTATCCTGGGAAAGTTTTTTTATACTAAGTTGAAATTATATAAATGCAACCTCCATAAATAGAGTAATATATTAAATATTTTAGATCCAATTTTATGTATCTGATTATCTAGGAGTGATTTTATAAATAACATTGTATATAAAATTAACTCTCACCTGCAATAAGTAGGTGATAAAGCATAGCTGGTAATTTTGCTATAAAGATTTCAGTATTAGTTTCCCTTGTTAATTTTCCTTTCCTAGTGTTTGATAAAATGATACATTAACAGTGGAGTGTCTAGTAGATTATACAATCTTGTTAAAGACACTTCATTTATCTTGATGATCATACTTCTATTCTAATCTGTTTGCCCTTGACTACATCTTCTCCTGACCCTCACCTTCAATGACAAACTCTATTCCCCAATGTATTTCATGTCATGCCTTCATTATTTACAGCCCTGACTGAGTAATCTCACTCTTTGTACTGCTGATGCAAAGTTTTACAAGTAATGGATGTAATAAATTACATCTTAGCTTAGATGTAACCAAATGCTTTTGGGTTTCCCAGAATCACTTCAGAAATTGACACTCTTCTGCTACTACAGATAAATAGTGCTGCATCTATTGTCACCATAATCAAATGAGTTCTGCCTACACAGGGTCTTATAAGAAGTCTTTAATAAATGCTTAGCAGGAAGGAAATGTAATGTTGTTTCTAATTCTACTTATTTCTTAGCGAAAAATCACCTCGTGTTTATCATCTTTTTTCCTCCTTCTTAGTCATATCATCATTAACTATGTAATCAATTAATGTTCATTAATCTTTCCTCAAAATGTGACCCTGAAAATGTCCAACTATATCTAGAATGTCACTGTGCACAAAATCATATACATATATATGAATATATGTATATATAGAGAATGAAATTTTATAATAACAATTTAATAAAGCATATATATATGCATATGCATATGTAGGTACATATGTACTAGAATATGTGAATTTCAGAAGCAACTTGTTTTCCTGATTTCCATTAAGTATATTCTACACCTCTAAATAACCGTGGAACCCAAACTATGTTTCAGGACTATCTCAGATAATCTGTGCATTTTCATTTGTAAATTTAATTGTGTTATTAATGGTTGAATAGTTTTTACCAAATCTAGAAACTTAAGAATATATGTCACATTAAATCATTCTTGAAGCATTGTTGAATGAAGTGACCAGAAATGGTATTCTGTCTTCTCAATAGAGTTTCAAGAATGTACTTTGGTAGTTTTTACTTTTTTCAAATGTAAGCAAATTTCTGGTATTCCTTATCTCATGATTTATCTAGGAAATCAAACTAAAACTTTCAATTATTTAATTACCATGTTATGTTATAGATATTATCCTAGAGGGTAGCAAGTGTAGCAAATATAACTCTGCAGGGTGTTTATCAAGCTAAATAGGCAAATTGCTTCTCCGTGCATATTACTTTAATTGGCATATATAGTCAAATAATTTAAGCGAAAGATTATGCACATTTAAAGTATGTTTCTATTCAACTATTGAAAGAGTAAAAGCTAATCTCCACAATGCTTTTGTTATATCAAGTGATAATTTGGTTACACTCAAACATACATGCATGTGCACTCAGAAAAGGAGAAATGGAGGGAGAACATGATAAAGCAGAATTTGGTTTCAAGAAGATAAAAAAGCGATGGCAAAATTTGGGATAAATCATTTTGTATTGAAAATAAAAGGGGAAAAGGATAAAATAAAAGGGAAAAATATGGATCTTAAAAATATTTAACGCTGTACTCCAAATAATGTAGCAACTATTTAATCTTGGAATATATTCCAGTTTTTCTGAATTTGTAGGATTGTTGTTTCCTTTGAGTATAAATACACAAAAGATGGCTAAGGCCATTCCTTGCATGAATGAGAATCGCAAATACAGACTGTATCCATATTAACTTACAAGAAAAGTTGACTTAAAACATGTTTTAATTATAAAATGATAACAATTTCATCTATAACCATGTTGACATTTGACTATATTACTTGTGATTCTGTCTGACTCAGCCTTAAAGAATCTATTAAGATTGAAGAAGACTCTAAGACACTACTCATTGATGAGCTAAATAAAATTTTCTCCTAGCTTAATATACATTATACTGTGCTTAATGCTATTAATTGTTCTGGTAGAGAAACTTTAAGTTGGCTGGTTATTTGGGTCATACTTCAGTCAGGTAGTATGGTGTGCTGAGAAATGAGGTAATGGAGGCAAGTAGAACTTTGCCTGATATCATCAATTCCACTAATCCAAATATACTTCATGGTAGAGATTTAATATTTCTGAGACCTTAAAATGCTCCCTGATTTATTTTAAGAATTAATTAAGATTATATATAGAAAGTCCTTAACATATTACTTGAAATATTACTAGCTTAATAATGGTAGAGATTATTATTGGTTTTGTCATACTATAAATTAATCATAATTATAATTATTTTCCTCATTATTTGAATTTCTTTGTAACATCCATATTCAAAATAGGGATAATATTGGTAATCACTGAGATATACATTTATTAATTTTATAAATTTTATAAATGTCTCAGTTTTAGATCCATAAATCCCGTGCACCTTTTCTAAATAATTCCATTGACAAGCTAAGAGCCAATAATCCATAAAAGAGTCCATTATCATAGAGCGTGTTTTCACCAGAACAAAGCAAGATACTAAAAATGTTACCAGTAATTTTGAAAACATAATTTAAGATTACTTTCAATGAAGGTCCTCAGGATTTTTATATATATATATTTATATATATTTATATATTTATATATTTATAGATATTTATAGATATTTATTTATATATTATATATATTTATTTATTTATATATAATATATAATATATATATTCAGATCAATGACTAGGAGGAAATACACTACTCTGTAATTTTTGAAGATTTTTATCTGAAATGTAAGTAGGGGATTCTGGCGAATTAGAATGGACTAGATACTTATAGCCTTGCCTCCCACCCTTAGGTGGGAATAGGAGTTCATTGCAGACTGACAGGAGGATAGTTGCTCCAACCACAAATACATGATACCCAGTATTATAACACTGGTACTGCAGATCTAAAATATAACAAATGATAAGAAAATTTCCAAGAAAATAAAAGATAAAATCAGTAATTTTTTTTCCTTAATTTTCATAAATGTTGTCATAGGAAACTATCCAAAGTCATCTTAAATCAGAACTAGAGTCCTGAGTGCTATTTATGTACATATGATGCTGTTTTCTTTACTGAATTTTGTTCATTGCTTATTATCATATTCAAAGCATAAGATAAATGCAAATATTAAGTACAGTATATTATTTCCTGACTGAGCATAGAGCATAAAGAAAAGTTGAAATCAGTTCCATACATGTTCTTGAAACTGCTTTGAATTTCCTGTCTTTAATAATCTTGATCTTTTTTGTATCTTGATCTTATTTTACCAAATTTGTAGAGACATCTTCCTCTTTAGTTGTAAATTATCTTGCCCTTGAATCCATTCAAGCTTTCAGGTGGATTGTATAAGTTAAAACAACAGAAGAGAAACTAAAATTAACCATTAAAATACCCTAGCTCATTTCCTAGCTATAATATTAGATATTAGATATTAAGTAACTATCTTAGATTCATCCATTAAAAACTAGTCTGATATATGCTATATGTTATTGAGAGACAAAATTAATAATTTTTGGTAAAAGGTTATTCACTAATCCCAATGTTTGCTTTAGTTTGACATTTTAGTTATCTTTTCTATAGGTTTCATATGAGATCAGATTCTAGAATGGTGACCAGTAGATATAACTGCCTACACTTTTAGAATACAGGGAGAAGACTCTGAGAGTTACAAGGATCAACTGTATATACCTATATATGTACCTTTATATAAAGGGATGTGTATATATATATATATATATATATATATATATATATTCCTCTATTATTATCTAGCTATATACCTAATATCTATCATCTAGCTATCTATCATCTCATTATCTCTCTATTGTAAATCCAAGAGATTTACAAATTCATCTCAGTATTTACAGTGCTCTTGAGGCATTTCTATTTTTTTAAATATAAGAAATTTTTTAAGGTACAGGCAGGAATGAAAAGATGAGCAGGCAGGGATGGGGGAATAAAGAAAGAATCCTATATATAAATTTATAATTGAGCTATCTAAAAAGAAGTGACTGTACTAGGAGACATAAGCTATATATCTGAACTCTAGGCATCACAAATTTTAGTAACATAGACAACATGAAACTCAGTGGTACTTCTGTGGGTCTCTTTAAGTGTTTTATGTTCACAGCAAAACAGAGCAGAACATACTAAGAGTGCCCAGCTATGCACCAACCCCAACACCATGAACAAGTACCCAAACTCCTCCACTATGGATGTTTCGGAAAGTGGTGCACTGATCACAATAAACTAAACTAAATTAACATCATAATCACCAAAAGTCCATATTTTACAATAATATTCATGCAAGGTGGTGTGCATTCTATTGGTTTTGACATCTACTAGAGCACTATAAACCAGCATAGCTTCACAAATCTAAAATTTCTCAGTTCTTCTTGTTCATCACTCTGTCCCCTGACAACCACTAATCTTTTTACTGTCTCTGTAATTTTTGTTGCCTTTTCCATAATGTCATGAGTTAGAATTCAATAGTATGTTTTCTAAGACTTTATAAGTCATTTATTTATAATGCTACAAATATCACAATAACTATATGTACCACAGTTTATGTATCCATTCACCTACTGAAGGTCAACTTGGTTAAGGTCAAATTACTGTAATGAATAAAACTGCTATAGACATGCATGCATAGTTTTCATGTATACATACATTTTCAATTTATTTGGATAAAATATTAAGAAGTTAAATTGCTGGCTCCTGTGATAGCAGAATGTTTTGCTTTGGAAGAAACCACCCAAATGTCTTCCAAAGTGGATATACTGTTCAACGAATGAAATGAATGAAATTTCTTTTCATTCCCCATCCTACTTAGCTATTTGGTGTTTTTACTAGCTTGGATTTTGGCCATTCCAACATGTATAATGATTTCTCATTGTTGTTTTAAT
The DNA here is from genome assembly GCA_004363575.1 of Solenodon paradoxus. Taxonomy (NCBI): domain Eukaryota; kingdom Metazoa; phylum Chordata; class Mammalia; order Eulipotyphla; family Solenodontidae; genus Solenodon; species Solenodon paradoxus. The sequence goes on along the minus strand of RJWH01000069.1, from coordinate 1,771,045 downwards.
TTACAATTTCCTAATGACATACAATATTGAGCATCTTTTTTTATTTGCCATCTGTGTATCTTCTGTGGTGAGGTATCTGTTAAAGTCTTTATTTTTTCATTTTTGTAATAGGGCTGTTCATTATCTTGTTGAATGTTAAGTGTCCTTATATATATTTTGGGTATCAATCCTTTATCTGATATAAACTTTGAAAATACTTTATTGTAATCTGTGATACGGTTGTTAAAGTATGTGACTTAGTAGAAAGTTTTTGGATAATAGATTCTGAAAAAAGATAATTAAATCAAGTCCATGAGGAATGGGCTGCAGCTATAGGTTTTTAAGAATTAGGAGATGGAAAAGCAAAACTAGATGAAAATGGAGAGGGAATCGGATAGAAATAAATAGCATTTTTAGGATCAATTTCTTGAAAATGGATTGAATTCAGAATTTCTTTTAGCATACACAAAAACTACAATATAAAAATAAGATCTAGTCAAGTTTTTTCTCCAGTTAATATATGTTATATCTAAGTCGTCTTTCTTGTACTAACTTAAATGATTTTAATGCCACTATGATGAATGTATGTATATCTGTGTGAACACATACACACAAATATGTAGTGCATGTATGTAATACATGTATAAAATGTATCTTTATCTATCTCCCAACTTTTTGATTTAACATTTATCTCATTTTTATTTAAACTTTATACTTTATCACTTTTATAAATTCATATTTAATTATTGCTAAACAAAAATGTGGGAGCAATTTTCCATTATGTGGTAATTTATAAGTACAACTTTGGTATAGCATACATATAATACATATAACAAAACATTGTGGTTCAGTTTGAGGAATGATTAGGCTATGCGCGCGTATAAATGTTACGATAAAAATTCCAGTATCATTTCAATAACAACTGAATTTTTCAATGCATACGTTTATTTTCATCTTCTAATCATTCTTTTAATGACAAGTAATTAAAATGTGTTTATCTTTGGGCTATGATTACATGTATTTGATGATTATAAAATATAGGAAAATTTGAACTTATTTGACAAACTGAAAGTTATTAGACAATATGATGCAGAACATGTCTATGGAAATCCATGTGTAAGTAGTCATTAGCATGATATTTTAAAAGACAAACACTGGTGATATTAAGCTATGATAAAGTTTAGACATTTTTAATAATTACTGAATTTTGAATATAATAGACCAAAGCAAATACATAATTCATTTGTTCTATGCAAAAGTGTTTCCCAATGGACTAGTCTAATCTTAATCGACTAATTTTTTTTTCAATCCACAGAAAATGACTAATCCCTATGAGTAGTTAAGAAGTGACAATTGGACTAGGAAACTGCTTCTCTGAGACTGATTCATTATAAATCAAGATATTAATATGGTTTAAAATATGAAAATTGTATGTTGCAGAATATAGAGGATAGGTGTTGAATAACAAGATTCAGTTATATTCTATAAACATTAATGACTGAATTAGAATGAATTGTGAGAAAAATATAAAAACGTGGATTAAAAGTGACACCCAAAAAGTTGTATCTATATATTCTGATAATTTAAGACAAATTTTGTATGGTGGGTGTTCAAATGAAATTCACATATAAATCCAAAAGCTTTGAATAATCTTTTAAGTCTGTGTTGAGATCTTCTGAGGACTCTACAGGTCATGTAATGCAACAAACTTTAGACCATAAAATTTTCCAAAATGCTTTTTGATGATCCTTTCTGACATTTGCCCCTCCAATTCTCTCTGGTGATTCTGAGCAGTCCAGTTTTCCTTATTCTTTATCTTCTCCCAAAAGTCTGATTTTCTTCAGGTCATACTTTATGATTTTTCTTATGTAAATTAAGTTCTTAAATTCAATAGCTCTACTCTTAAACTCAGTTCAGTATCACTAAAGAACATAGACAAAGAAGGAGGAGAGAACATTGCTCAATACTTCATCTTAGATATTTTTTGATTTTTCGCAATATAATAGATTATGTGAATGATAAAAGTCCTCATTTTACATAAAACAATATGAAAATACAATTTGATTTTTAACTTTTGTATGTGAAACAAGGTTTTCATAAGAATTAAGGACTACATTAATTTGAATAACATTCTGTATGTATATATTATACATTTATTTCAGAATATACAAATATGATTATATGTAGCATATACATATATATTTTATACTTACACAATATATTTACACATATATTAAAATCTGAAGATTGAGGAGTAATTTATTTTAAAATACAGTACTAGCCTATCAGTTTTAATTTAATATATTTATCATTTTAAAAGCACATATATGGAGCTATTAATCTATAAACAATTTTAGAAAACACTGTAAAAATAAATTCAATTTTCTTTGATAATATAGAAATTCTGAAATTTTTTAAGTACAGAAAATAAGAGATTAAAAAACTAAAAATAGAAAGCTGTATATACAGAAATTTAGTTATTTTTGAATAAAGTAAAAACTTTCAAAGCATAAAAATCAAGGGAAAACTACTAATGATAGTATTTTATACAAGCTATACAGTAAATCTATGTTTACTTTTAAGGCAACATCAAAATGAAAAAAAAAATGGATTAACATGTTATGTGTATGAAGCATTCTTGGACTTATAAGAAACCGATTAATACATGAGTTAGATAAAAATATAAATTGTATGTATTAGAACAGTTTTGAAAGGACACATATAGATGATATGCATTTGTGCATATATATATGTATATATATATATTTATGTCAAATGAAGATATGGTTGGAAGATGCATTCTGTTTATACAGAATATATAAGAATATATAAGGATACAAAACATGATAATTTACATGTTCCTGCATATTCTTGGTAAGATTTACCTTTCTGCTCATTATTAACAGAGAATAACAAACTTAGAAAATACCATGGAAATACAATATTTGGGTATGGCCAAATGGATGATCCAGCTCATGAGTAATGATGTAGTTAGAATTAAATAATGGTGTCAAGGAATGTAGAGACAAAAAATCTATATGGTTTCAATGCAAATAACCATATTAAGAGATATGACTTTTTGAATAATAGTCTCAATGTCTCTTTCTGGAGGTGTGGCATACATAATTGCAGCAATCCTGCTATTTTGTTTTCAGAAATATAAAGGAAGAGATAGTTTCTGCACCTAAAATGAAAGAAATGGTACTAGAATACGATTAAAATTTATTTTCATGTGAATTCATTAGTCTATAAGCAAATATGTAAGTTATTTTCTATCATTCATTCTAAAGCTTCCTTGATAAAACACTGCATAAAATGAGTCTGTAAAGTTTATAATATATATTTTGATAAAATTATTTGTATTGATAGACATAGAGTATTATATTATATTAATGCATTATATTATAGTATTATATGTATTTATGCAATATCCATGCACTTAAAGAACCACCTAAATATTACCAATAATTTGTAAAGATTGCTACTTTTAAAAGTAAATTAATATTTCTTAAATATCTGTCAATGAAATTTGCTATTTTGAAAACCATATATATCACTATTTGCTGATACTTTTTTAAATAACTCATTCTGAATTTGAAATTTTGCTTAATGTTTATCTACTTTGTTTTCTAAATTTGAGAATATCACCAACAAAAATAGGCATATTCTGAAAAATAGATATGCTCAAAACAAAGTAATATCAATTTGATTCACATGGAGTTGTCTGTAAATGTTTGAGCCTAGGGTTCTCTAGTTATGTTTAGAATACGTATATACATATATATTCAGAAAATTGAAAATAACAGATCAACATCATACTTTACCCCTTAATTTTTCACAGATTTGAAAGAGAATTAAAAACATAAATTTCTTGTGATGTGACAGCACTAACAAATGTCACCTGATACAATCCTCACACTTTTCATCACTGATATTATTACATATATATATATATGAATATAGTTTTATTTTTATAGCATGCTCCTATTTATAATTTCTGAGTTCTATAATCAACAATTGTTTATTTACAGGTAGCAAAACAAAAACATAGAAATACTCCCTGTCTCAAAAAGAAGCAATGTAGTTCCCACACCTTAGATATGGATAAAATATAGAAATATTATCTTTCACTGGAGAGACCAGACATAATCTGCCAGGTGATCAAGAATAACATCAGCAGTCATGAATCATACTAATGTATGCCTTTGTTTTGATTACATAAATATTACCCTTCCTTTCTTTTGTTTATTTGCCACCCTGCAATAATCACCCCAGAATAACCATAATAAAAAAAAACACTAGACAAATTGCAATTGAGAGGCCATACTAAAAAAATACTTGATCACCAGAAATACTAAAAAAAAATACTAAAATACTAAAAAAAAATACTAAATACTAAAAAAATACTAAATACTAAAAAAAAAATACTAAAAGAAAAAAATACTCACACCAGAAATATCTAAAAACAATGAAGATAACTGAGAACAAGAAAAGTCTGAGAAATTGTTAAAGCCAAGAGGAACATAGGGAGTCAGTACAACTAGATGTAATGTGATGTTTTTCCTGGATCTTAGACAGAAAAAAGACATTATGAAAAACTAAGTATGTTAGAAGAAAATATACTTTGGTAGACAACAATATGTCAATATTCTTTCATTAATTATAATAAATGCACTATATTAATGACTGAATCAGATGGTGTCTAGATATTTAAATTTTTTTGTGTCTGTGAGATAATTTCTGAGTGAAATTCACATTTGAATTAGTAGATTGAGTAGAGATGAATGTGCATAATAAATTTGTTGAGAAACTGAAAACAGAAAGAGGAATGGAATTTCTCAGTCAGACTGCGTTTTGAGATTTTGGTTTTTACCTCCTCTCAGACTGGGAGTGTTCCTGGTTCTTGGGTCATAGTGCTAGGATTGGAGCCGCACCACCACTTTTCTAGTTCTCCAACTTGTATAATGGGAATTACAGGACATCCCAACGAAAGGAGAACATGGATATGGAATGTATCAGGAATAATTATACTGTCATCAATCTTTTTTCTGTAATTGGAAACAATTCTAAAATAAAAATATTATTTTTTAAAGTCTTTGAACACAGAAGTCAAAAACTGTAAGTTAAAGAAAATGACACCACATTTGCTGCTTCTTAGTCTTTATATAGTAACTGAAGTTATCAGTTCTGCTTATGAATGGACTTTTGAAGAATGAAAGAACATCGCTTACAAAATACTAGGAAAATCATGAATCACCTTCTACATGTTAGATGTGAACATGAGGATCTGTTGTGGTGTGGGAAAGAGCAAGGATTATTGAATCAGATACAAACATGAAATCAAATTATAGCTTTCCTTTTGCTTTTCTGTTCAGACCTTATTTTCCCAGCCTGCAAAATGGATCTAATTCTATCTCTCTTAAAGATGGAATGAAAATGGTTTTAAACACAAAATAGCTCTTCAATAAATCTTAGCCTGATCCCTTATTTAGTAAAGGTAAATCAGTGTATTCAGGTGCAGGGTGAATTAATAAATAGAATTAACCTATAAAAGCCCTTATTCAGGATCCTGGAAACATGCTAACAGTTCCTGGTGTTTGAATAGAGTAAATTTTCAGTAACAAACTAATTTATGAATAGACTCTATTATAGAGACTTTAAAAATATAAATATCTTGAATTCCTTACATTTTTAAAACTATTTGAATTTTAAATATAAGCAATTACACCTAAAATTTAATTATATACACACACACATACATACACATATATATATGTATATATATATATATATATATATATATACAGTCAAAGTTGACCAGTATTCCTCTAGAAACATCATAAGAATAAGATTATAAGAATTATTAATGGTACTTGATTTTTTAAATATTATTATTTTGTTTTTTTTTCTCATAGCAACACTTTATAAGAGAAAAATTGAATGCACATGTAAGGCCATTACATTAATACCCAAAGATTTACAATATCTTTGATAATCACTGTAAGTCCTTTAAACTGTTGTGCTTAATTTTAGGTTTGTTTTGTCATTAAAATTCCCCTTTAGCAAATCAATTTCTTCACAACGTTCTATGTTTAATTAGGATTTAACTAGTCGAGCAGCAGTATTTGTTCAGATATAGCCCAATCCTTTCTGTTCTCCCACTTGACTGCAATTAAAATCTTCACAGCTGAGACCATTTGAACAGTATTCAAATTATGAGATCCATGGACATCTTTTCTGAAATGTCAATCAGCTTTCCATTTGAAATAAAAAGTAAAATTGATGGTCTATTAAAAAAAAAAGCAAAACAAGAAACAATCTTAAAATACTTAGGTTGATTTTCGTCAACTCTTACTAAAGATACTTACATGTCCCAAATTCAATTCATTACCATTTCTTTTGTATATAAACATCATTTTGGAGGTCAGAAAATCATTACAGAAATTCAAGATAAACAATATTTGCAACAAAAGACTAAAATTTACTAATGAGAGTATTAGGAATATCAAAAGGAGTAGAGAAAAATAGCGGTAAGTATAATGTATGTAACTGAAATCCTGATCCTCATAGTGGAGGTAAAGAGGCTAATCTATGCATAAAAACACATATCATCAATTTGATTAGGCATCATGTCTTTTAATATTATGAACAATATCTCTATATTCTGCATAATAGCACATCATAAAAAGTTGTAGTTTATAATACTGTGAAATTATGAAACACAGACATATTGAAGAAGATGACAGCAAGATTAGCATAAGAACTTTAGTATCTAAGGAGTAGGGGCCATGAAATGCATCCATTCCTAATATTTGTCTTTTCTGTGAACATTGTCAAATTCACATTTCCCAGTATAGATCTATTACAGTGAGTTTACTTTTAGCAGCTTGGCGATGATACTATTGAGGAAAAAAGTTTCTTTCACATCATGGTGAAAAACCAGGGTCCAACGTTGAAATATGGAAAACTAACAGAAAGAAGCAATTATTTTAACATTAATCATATGTGGTTACAGGCAGACGTAGGAACAGATGTGGCATACATGCTTTCTTTTTTAGTTATTTTATTCTTTACTATGCATTTCAATAACTTTTTATGACAATTTTGAAAATAATAAGAACTTTTCAGAATTTAATTTATATAGTTATTTTCTCAATACACAAAATTATTTTCAAAATCCATTTAGTAACAAATACAACTTTCTCATTTTCCCTTTAAAGACATTCTACCGTTGTTGTTAGTCATTATTTATTTTATTTTTTTAAAGGAAAGGTGTAGGTAGGAATGAAGGTGAGTAGGCAGGTATTCAGAGAGAGAGGCGGAAGAAGCATTTTATTTATGTTTATTTATTTGTACATCTTGGTTCTTACTAGCCCAGAAACACAAACCGGGGTCTTGGTATGTACGTGGACTGTTTGGCCAGAGGCAGTTGACCAAACAACTACTCCATGAAGGTGCACCAATCTTTATTTAAACAGGTTCCACTAACATTTTCTGTATATCTTCCATAGTGCCATAGATATATATACACAATTATATTTAAAAAATGCTATCCTCAAATATAGGAATGACATTCCCTGGAGGACTTTAGTATTTTATCATTAATATGATGTAGAATTGCAGGTTTTGGTAATAAAAAATAAGAGTATATTTAAATCAGGTTTATAATGCTTCAATTCTCTGCAGTCAATGTGATACTTTATCACTTGCAACCATGGTGAACAGCACACTCTACTTAGTTGTAACATTTAATAGAATATATAATTATATGTATAATATAAGATATATGTGCTAAATGATATAAAACAGTAATTAAAACAGGTAGAAAAGGAGTAGGAGATTCTGGTGATCCAGTCAAAGAAAACTTCAGAGAGGAGCTGATATTTTAAGTCTTCATGAAAAGTAAATAGGTGACTAGAAATGCTTAGACTGCATTTTCTCAAGAAGGAAACAGTATTTTCTCATTTTAAGTAAGTCAATCCATGGATTTTTTCCAACTTCTATTTGCTCAACACACTGGGATTTATAATTATGCTTTTCTCTTATTTATGCATAAGTATGCCTTTTCAAAGGAATTTTAAATTAAAAAGCAACAAATAAATTAAAATTATTGGATTATTTTATTACCATTCCAAAATTGAAGTAATCATATCTTCATATCTTAATATTTTAAAATACATACTATTGAATTTACTCAAGGTATTCTACTTTATTTCTCTTTTTGTTATAACTATACCATGAACTCGTATTTTGCTCTTGTTATTTGGGATGATACTGATGCTTGTGTAATATTAAAGACATGAAGACACACTGGAAACTTTATCAACTATAGAAATAAGTTGCTCCTTCAAGGCAATTTCCTAAAGTCTGAAGCGCTCTCCAAGGTAAATCAGAGTAATTTTCCATTTAATTTGGCATTTTCTGGAAGATTGACTCTAAAATTCAAGGCTTTTCCAATTAAATTCAGTTGCATTTATGTTCAGAAGATTTTCATAGGAAATTGGTTTCCTGCTGTGGACCTGAGTTTTGAAGCTTACTTGAACTAAATTGCAGATCCAAGTCAACATACACTCCAAGCACATGCTGTACTTCTAGCTACTCCCTCTACCCAGTAGTCTAACTCTCAAAAGAGTTGATTAATGCGCATCATGTCTCCACACCAAGAAAGCTGTGGTCTGAAAAGAATCTCAACGTAGTAGAAATACAGAAAAGCATGTTAGAGGCTTTAATCGTTTAACAAATATATATATATATACATATATATAATAGAATGCATATATGCACATATATATACATATATATGCATCATAAGGGAAATAATACATATTTAAAATTTCTTCTTCAAACTTATTAAAACAATATTTTTTCAAGGTTTTATTACATTTTAACTTTGTTAATTTTGTCATGATGCTTTTTTTAAGTGATAGTAAAGACATTGAATATCTTCATTAATTCCAAAAATATATACTTCATGGCTTCAGGAGAGAGCTTACTGCTCCCGAATTAACCATGTCTATTTACATATCTTTCTGCCTCTGAAATTGAAGGCTATAGTGTATGGGAAGATTATATCGCTCTTCCCCTACATAAGGAATAATAAGTTCTGCAAAGACTAAGATTACATTACATTTTCATTTCCTCTTTTGTTTATGTACTTTTTGTCATAAAGGGACAGGGTTAGAAGAAAATTAGTTTTAAAATTAATAAATACCTAAAATGTATAGACACATAAATATAAAATTGAATATATTCTTGATATCAACTTTACAAATGATGGAAAATTGTAATATATGATTATTAAGACAAAAATGTGGAGAATTTTAGTACCAGTGAAAGTTTATGAAATAATGATTTTTATAAGCTACTGATGTAAATATAAATTGGTACAATTTTCTAAAAGACTTTTCCATTTTTGCAACATTTCATAAGACTTTAATAATTGCCTCATTTATATTAAAATTCTATGAACTGGAAATTATCTTATACTAATCAGAGATACATAAAGAGATTCATCTCCATGACATTATTTATAATAGAGAAATATTGAAAGCATATTTCTCTATTATAAGAGAATATTTTGTATTCAATCAAAGCAGCAGTGGCAATATCAAGGATAATCTTTGCAAAGAACATTAAAGTATTTAATAATGTGGAAAAGACTTATTGGCATTCTGATAAAGTACAAAAATAGATACATGGTATATGCATTTATAAGTATTGTATACAGATAGAAAACATGTTACCAAAATAATAACACTGATTTTCTGAATAGTGGGACTGCTGATGATACTGTTTAAATTGTTTGTGCTTTGCTTCTCTTCATAAAACTCTCACATATATAATACCTTCGTAAGCAGATGGCAGCAGTAATGACTCAGGAATGTCTATTTTTGCATCCATGAAAAGTAACAGCCATACATCAATCAAATGACAGAGCCAGTATTTTCTTTTGGAAAAACAGACTATAGGAAGGAACAAGATATCCTAATTTATGCAACCTTATCCAAATTTGCACACCACAGTATGTTTTTGTTTAGGAGTTGTTCAACTGAATGGTAACTGCTTGAGAGTGGATTTTTTTCTTAAATATTTTAAAAAACTGCCCTAGATCTAATTCCTCAAACATATTATTCTTATATAAAAATAGGTTGAATATAGTGAAATATTAAATATTAAAGTATAATATCATGTGTGAATTTCCCCATTCATTACAAATATTACAAAAATTACAAACATTACAAATAGACAATTATTTAATTTTTCTATCAAATATAATGTCCTATTTCACACTAAATCTGAATTGTTTATATACCTTCTGAAGCATTAAAATCATTTTATTGTTTAGATTGTTACACAGAAGCACTATCTAATAGATATATGAAACTTTAAAATATACATTATTATTTACATAAAAGAGAAAATATGGGCAAAATATAATTTCATTAATTATGCCAATTTAATATTTAATATTTTCATATTCTAAGATTTTGCAAATTCTGGTATACATAGTCACAGCACATCTAAGTTTGAATCCTGTATTTTCAATGACCATGGTAAAATGTTGTCTTATCATTTTTGTTCAACAAGAAAATAGTATATTCTGGTTTAGATTTAAATTAAATTTAATTTTACTGAAATAGCAACTTAAAATTTCAGTTTCTTTGGGGCATGTCAAGTGTTCAATAGTCACATGTGACAACTATATTTAACAATATTGGTATAAAAACTAGCCAAAACAAAGGTAAAGACCTCTACCAGATTTAATGCTTTCCAGGGAATTACTTGAAGTACCTCACTGAGTTCTTATTAAGATATCATTATTCATCGTTAAATATTTTCAGCAAAAAATACTAAGCAGATATTCAAATTAGTAATATTTGTAGCAAATTTTATATCTATTGCTTTTCTTCTATTTTTTTCCTCATGAAGCTTTTAAGTGGGACTTGTCTTCATAAATGCATATTTTCCTTATTTTATGACACAATTTAGGCAAGATTTTAAAGCTAAAATCTATATTCTAAACCATAAATCTTCAAACCAATTCACTAAATATCCCACATAAGGAAATTTAACTTAGTTCCTACAGTTGAAGCTACTATAGAAATAATATTGCAATAAAATTAAGTATAATGGGCTAGATTATATGACCACATCTAAACTACATCATTTTTCTAATGATTTCTAGTGAGAATCCAGAACAGCAAGAATATACACCTGATTAGTCTAAATAGTACAATTACCTAATGTGCGATAAATATAGTACTGTAATTATTAAATAAACTTGTTTCAATTTTAAGATTTCAGCTTTTTATTTCTTTTATATTAAATGTCTAGATGTAAAAGGAAATATAATAATTCTGACATTTAACCACTAAAATATGATAAAAAATAATTTGTGACCTAAAACTCAAGTCTCCAGTTCACAGAGCTCTTTCTTAAAGATGTCACCTCTTTGTGATTAAATATCTTAATCAACTGAACGTACCCTCACTACTCCGGATAATTTAAATCTAGTCTGTTACGCAAACACATCATTCTTCCAAAAACAAGGTATGCATCAAGATACTTATTTTGTCTCCATTATGGCCACTTTTAAAAGTCTCATTGAAAAAGAACATTAAAATATGACAACAAATATGTTGTAATAATATTGTAAGACATTAGTGGTAAGAGTCATTTTGCCTTTTTGTTAAGGCAAGATGCAGGTAGAATAAAGGTAAGCAGAGGCAGGAAGGTAGGAAGAGAGAGGTGAAGAAACACTTTATTTGATTTAATTGTTCATCTTGGTTGTTCCTGATGGTCCTGTGTCTTAAAACGGGGACCTTGGGATGTTTGTGGACTGCACCCAACTGTGATTCCACCAGATGTGCCTTGCTTTAATCGTTTATATCACTGAAAAAAATATTTTTCTGCTAACTTTGCTCTCATTTCTTTAATGAATTATAGTATGAGAGCTGTGAAAGGCCACAAAAAAATCAGTTTTATGCTATTGCATCATTAAATGATATTCTAATTTAAATTCTTAAAAATAGTTATACATCGTGAAGGAAAGAATCACTTCAAATTAGAAATTATTTGAGGAAATCACTCAAATATTTGTGCTGCAAAATTTACCAATCTGCATTGTCTATGCTGGAAAAATTCATTTGAAACTGTGCTTTTAATTTTTAGAATATTGTTGGTATAAAAAAACGTATGTATAGTTTCATTGCTACCATTGACACATTCATTTAAAATACATTTTGATTTAATATATATCTGTAATATATGATACTGTGTTCTTTGGATATGAATGTTTTATAGCCCTAGGAATCAACATTTTAGAAAGACAAATTCTAATGTAGCCAGCCATGGCATTGCCACTCAACAGTCATTCACACTTAGTGATTTCCAGGGCAAACTTCGTGTGATGTGTCCAGAATTATTTTTGTCCAAAATGCTTGGTCAAGCATTATCTTACAGCCATATTTGAGGGTTTTTCTTTTTTTGACAATAATAAATGAAATTGATGGGTAGATATAAAAATCAATAGGAAACCTATCTTTCAATGCCCCAATTAGGTCTAATCAAACAATGAGTATATTGAAGCCTGCTTCAATGATGTCAATATCCCAGCATAAAGAATCAAATCAGAAGCCTTAAAAGCCAAGTTCAGCATCTTGAAAGATAATATTATGAACATATTCCATGGGCTTTTCCGAATTTGTGTTTCAAAGAATCCAATTAACTAATTTTTTTTCTGATGAGCAAATGCAATTCTATTGAATCACCTTTCCAAAATTTGGTGTATTTATGATAATCCAAGTAAGAAAATTGAATGTGCTTTCTACATTGTTAAGTTTTTCGTAAGTCTTTAAAGTGTATAGATTTTTTTTTAGTTCATAAGAGAATTCTGCAGTGATTTCCTAAGAGGACCTTCCAAAAGGAACCCAATTGCTTCCATTCTGGGTGTTTCATGTACAAAGTTTTAATTCAGTTGACAACTATTTAGTTTAAAAGATAACACACCATGATTTCCTATCAGTACTTACATTGTGCACTCTCTCTTACTCTTTTGTGCAGCAACCGTGGAAACTAATGGCAGTTGCAGAAGTTGCCACTTTGATAGTTATATTCATCTGAGGATATTTCAAAAAAATTTCCACTTCTGTATAATTCAAGGCTTACTGTTTTGAAATAAAGCTATGATAAATTTTATAAACTTCAAGGAAACTATAAAAGTAAGAATATGAATGTTGGTTTGAATTCCTGGATGCATTATTTTGTAGGGAATAAGTATTTGCAGTTAAGTAGAATGCCGATTATGTATTTCTTCATAATGAGAGCAAATGTTCTTAGAGCTCTTAAACTTGTAGCCTGGGAAGAAAGTACATTACGAAAGTGTTAATGGTCTTTACAAAAAAAATAGTTGAATAAACAACATATGTAATTATTCTGTGGGGAAACACTGCTTAATTAAAACACAGAGTCATTCTAGCATACACACCTGTTGCTCATATGGTTCAATTTGTCCTAAAATAACTTAATTCCTGAAGAAGTTTCTCTCTCCATTTCCTTGGGAAATGTCCACTTGGAATCTCTGATTCAGATTTGTCTATCTATGCTTTGTATGTGTGTGAGTGTATACAAATACACATATGCAGAGAGAGAGGGAAAGACAGAGAGAGAGAGAGAGAGAGAGAGAGAGAGAGAGAAATCTCAAAAGGAAGATATGGATTTATAATGTTAAGTGACCCTGTAGACTTTATACTTCCGTAGATTTTCAAAGTATTCAGCATACAGTCATGGAAGACTGCAAATCTTTTTTTTTTTTTTTTTTCTGAAGAGCCCACAGGCAAATTCATTCACCACTCATTCTCCTCTACTCCTACTTCCCTTCATACCCCTCTTGACCTCTGGTAAACACAGTTTTTATTTTAGAATTAAAGTGCATCTTTTTATGTTTTTCAGGATCATTTGCTTTGCTTTTTACATTCCACATTAGTGAAATAATTTTGTATATTTCTCTCTCTTTGTGACATTTTTAACTTAGTATAGTCACCTCATATTACATCCAAGCTGTTGCAACAGGAAAGATTTATTTTGTTCTTTTTTTTTATTTTCTTATATAGTTGAGTGGTTCTCCACTGAGTATATATCAAAAATGTTCTTTGAAACTTTCATTGTATTGAAAACCAATGGTACATTACTTTTTTTTAAAGACATAAAGAAGCAGCATTTAGCTGGAAATGTAAGGAGTAGCTTATACATGGCATGCAGAAGGGAGCTAGTAAGGATTCCTGGACTCAATGAATTGGTTGATTTCAGTAATTTTGTTGAGTTTGGGGCATAGTGCTGTCCCCATTTGTCTGGGGCCTGGGCCTCTGGTGATTAGGGTATGTGCATAGTGAACCTGGAGTATGTGAATGTGATAAAGGAAGTGACTGGGCCTGTGGAATTAAATGGCTGCTTAAGAAGGTGGTTTGAATTAAACCTAGGGGATCAAAATAGGGTCAAGACAGCATAAACAAGAAACTAACATATTTATTTGATTCTAAGTACTCTTGATTCTAATCTGTACCCCAATTTCTCAGGAGGTTTTAGTAAAAAAATCAAAAATCAAAACTAATAAGATTTATTTGCAAATCCACCTTCAAATGTAAGCTGCAGCCATTTTTTAGAGACAATAAAATGACACAAAGAGGCATGGCTTAGAATCAAATACATGTAGTATATTACTATTTAAAATTATATTATATTGGACTCACTTCAGATATTTGTTGGGTACCCTCATATGTATCCTCAACTAAGTATTCGGCACATACAAACATATAAGCCCATGTTGTCAAATTTTGTAAATGCAGATAAGTTGATGATCATATTTTTGAATGATCACACAGGCTGCAAAATGAAACTTGAATAAAGACACTGAAAATCTAGACACATAAAATGTTTAATTTTCCCTCAGGATAATATCTGGAATTAAATTTTTCAGCTCTACCAGGGACTCTTCTTTTCATGTATTCACTTGGAATCAAATTTGCTTTTATTACTTTTTTGCTATAGAGCAAAAGGATTTTGCCATAGAGTATTTTTACTCATTGAAGTAAAAACTTAGTTTACCATTAACAAATCCTCACCTCATGAGAAACTATTAAAGTAAAATTTAAAAACATTTTATAAAATAGCTGACCTATGGTCTTCAAAACGTCAAAATCAAGAAAACCAAAGAATTAGAGACGAAATTTTAAGCTAAAGGAAACTACAGTAATAAGAAAAACTCATTTTATGAATAAGAATGATATCCCAGAAAAACAATAAAAACAGAGGTGATAATGGATGTATTGAGACAATTGATCAAATCTGAATCAAAACCAGAAATTAGGTAATAGTAGTGATGTTAGTGTTCAATTTCCATATTTTCAAAATCTATGGTTATATAAGAGATTATCCTTGTTCTAAGGAGATACTTTCCAAAAGGTAATTAAGGACATGTGTGATCCAATTGACTCTCAAATGAGTAAGAATATATACAATTTCTATATGTGCATATAGGTATTTGTATACATATATTGTATACAATATATGCATATTGGCATTTGTATACATATCTATTTATATATAGAGAGAGAGCAAAAATGAGAGAGAAAAGTAAAAAGAAAAACAGGATAATAATGGGGCAAAATTGTTAAAAATGGTACCTTTTCTATAAATTTGAAATTTTGTTAATTTACAAAAAATTTTAAGGACATAAAATGAGGGATAGAATGTGATGAAAGGGAAAATCCAAGAGAAGAAACAACCAATTTCAGTAATATAGAAACTATGAAAAAAAAAAAATTCAAAGAGAACCTTTTAAGAATGTTCAACTGTGTAATGATAGAGAACTTTTATATCAGGAAAGTCTGATATTTAATTGTACGTAATTCTATTGCTGGAATATTAATCCTCTTCAGTCTTCCATCTCCAATTCAGCATAGTTGTATGCACTTTAATAAATCTTCTGTGAGAGCTTTTCTTTTATTGCTCTTTTTTAGTAGTACAAGAGTAGACTTAATGTATAGATTGAATAAGAGCAGAAGGAAGAGGAAAATCTCATTGCCTGAGATATAAATGAAATTGAATTTCAACAGGATTTTGAATTTATTTTGGAAAAGAAGGCCTAATACTATGTGGCTATTTAAAGATATTATTTGATTTCCCATAGAATATGTGGGAGATAGTTCTTGATAATTTATTTAATTATGAAGGAATTTGCTGATATCTGAATTCTAAAAATATTTAATAGATATTTACACACACAAAACAGTAATCACAAATGGAAATAGAGGATATAATCGAAAAGTAGAAAGAGAAAGAAAACCTGAGAAAGCCACAAAAGTCAAGGGAACAAATCTCTAGCCAAGTGAGCAAAGAGAAGAGAGCAGATATAACTGAGCAGCATACACTGTATTAACCTACCTAGTGACTTTTTACAGTGCAATTTCTGTGTATAATAAGGTGATAGTACTAGATTCTGGGAGCTGACACATTGATTTGTGCTGTATTTGTGGTGCTGAGATATTGGGTAAATATTTCAAGAACTTTTATTTCATTGGTTACTGAATCACCCATCACAATCAACAATCCAAGAGAATTCTCTAGTCAGGTTTACCTATTTTTCAGCTAGTTTTCTTCCTCTTCTTCCTACTAGAATGCTTTCAGAAATCCTAGATGACTTTACTAATTTCTGTATATTTTTAATAATTGCATTGTTAAAATATATACTCTTTCGGGTTTGACCAATTTTTCTTCCTTCTCTCTTTCCAATTGATACCTTTAATTTTTCCTTATTAAAAGTGATTAAAATAGCATTTTCTCAATCTGTATGCTCTCAGGAATAGACTAGTAGCTCTGTAAGTATTGTTGAGTGAATAAATTCCTACTAAATTTTCCAAACCCAAATTCCTATAAATTAAACTTGATGACTTAAAAAAAAAAACTGCTGAGAAATTTGCAATTGGGCGGTTTATGTAGGTGGTCACATTCTAGCAGACTGAGGCAGATTGGGCATGCTTCCGGAAAGCCATACACCACCAATGGGGAGAAGGACTCTTTTATAAGGGGTAAAGCAGAGGAAGGTAGAGAGTGGACAGAAATAGCCAGGTAGGCAAGTACAGAAAACTTCCAGGACAGGTTATCTCGGGTACAGTTAGTGCAGGTGGATACAGTTGTTATCTCAGAAAGTCCTTTCTCAGCATTGACTAGTCATCCAGCTCACTTTCAAGTTTGGGTATCAGTCAGGTACTCATACTTCCCTACATGCAGCATCAAAAAGAACAGAAACAGTAAAATCCTTGCGGTGCCTCAACGTAACTTTTAACACCAAACACCTTTTGAGAAGAAATGGAAAGCTAGGGGCAGTAAATTCCTCTTTTCAGTCCTGTTGTGTCTCATTGGATCAATCTATGTAAACTCAGCAAAACTCACTAGATTTCAAGTGCTTCCCGTAGAGTTATCTACTCAACTAGAATATTTGGTCGAAATTGGTCCCAGATACCACAGATCACAACTTGTGTAAATTACTACTTATTAAATTGTTCAACAACTTGAAAAATTACAAGTATGTCTGTTTAAATTTTGGACTGTTTTCATTGACTAGTTACAGAATCAGTGTGAAAAATGGGGAAGTGTTTTACTTCTCTTGGAAACATCAAGACAACTGTAATGCTTAGCCAGGACTCTTAGGACAAACTGCACTACGCACGTTTATTCAGCCTGTTTTCAGCTTAAAATAAATGAAAGACCTAAAGGTAAAAGACATATTTATAAACAGTTCATTCTTTCTTTTAACTCATTTTCACTGGGCTCAGATTCATAAAAATGTGAATACATAAATTCAAATATGCTATTCATTTCAGTTAATAAATTCACATGGCGGTTGCTGTTCTTTTGGAAACTAGACATCCCTGAGAACTTCATCTTTTCACCCTTGCCAAGTAACAGATTATCACCCTTTTTAATGTACTACATCAAAAAGTTGATACCATGATTATTTTAATACATTGAATTTATAAAAGTATTTTAACAATTCTAAAACTTTCACATTTTCAGTTTTCAGAAAGCTATATGGTACACCATGGTGGAAAAGCAGTTGGAACAGCTTCTCCAGACAAGCACAGTCAACATACATCTCAAGGGTTCAGATTTGTGTAACCATCAAGGGGTAATAACCAATGTGAGCACCTAAATGAAAATAAAATATAATACTTCTTCCTCCTCTCTCTTCCTGCCTAGCCTACCTGCCTACTCAGTTTCATTCTTGCCTGTATCATTCCTTTAAAACAAAAAAGAAGAGTGCTATATTGATTGTTCTTTCCTACCCCTTGCTTTTATATTTGCATTACATTTCTTAGGTCTTATATGGGCCAAGAATTACTAGTAGTTTTATCAACAGCATTTTATTTAATGACCATTTTGCTCTGAGGATTTTCTTTAATTTTGCTTTATAAAAGGGGGCTTTCACCAGCTATTCTAAAGTTACAAATCAGAAAGGTGGCAAATTGTGAATTTAATCCAAAACAGGTGATATAACATGAGATTTCATATTTAAATTCCACATTACTTTGTCTATCCCTACTTCTTATCAGTTGATAATAATGTTAAACATACAAGTACTTTTCACTGAATAGGTCAAACTATGCTTCATAAGAAATTATGTTGTAATGATCAGGCAGAGTGTATACGTATATATACACACACATACGTATATATGTATATATGCATAATCATACATATATAATAGCGTATACTATACACCACGTAATATAATCCAACAGTTCTAAATAGGTTGTCCCCATACCAACAGCATTGGAACCATATGAAAACTTTTCAGAAATGCAATATGCTGTGCCCCATCTTAGAACTAATACTGAATCAGGAATTCTGGGAAAATAATTATCTCTGTTAAATAACACTCCAATTAAATAGCATAAAACTATAATTACTAGAACACTAGAACTGCTGCTATAGGCAATCAGTAAGAGCATTATCACAGATAGGAAAAATTTAATCTCTGATTTTTGTTTGTTAATGTTTTTATAAAATATACATAGCATAAAATATGTCATTTTAAATATTTTAAATATACAATTAAGTGATATTACTCTATTCCAAATGTATAACCTGCACAATTATATATAGCCAATATTTAATTAATATATTTCCAAACAAAAATCTATACTCATAAACAATATAATCCCTTCAGACTTTGTAACCTCAAAAATATTCTGTTTTTAGAAAAAAATTTACTTCTAGATATTTTATAGCTGCATAGTCATCAATATTTGTCCTTTTGTGACACACTTATTTCACAGCATAATTTTTGCAGGAGTTATCCTGTTGTAGTATATATCAGAAATTTACTGCTTTCAAAGGCGGATAATACTCCTTTCTATTTAATACTACATTTTGTTCATCTATGCATCTATCAAGGACTCTGGGGTTGTTTCCACATTTTGGCTATTGTGGATAATGCATATATAAAAATGAAAGTGTCTGAATCACTCTTTTTTCATTTGACTATATACCAGGGAGGGAATTACTGAGTCATATGGTAATGCTATGTTTAGCTGTTTGAGGAACTGTCAAACAGATTTCCACAGTAGCCATACCAATTCACATTCCCACCATCAGTGGAAAAGTATTTAGTTTTTCCACATCCTAATCAACACTTGTTATTTTCTTTACCCACCCCATTCCCATCATGAGAGTTATCTGAGAGATGTGAAGTGGTATGTCATTGGAGTTTTTGTTTGTGCTTCTGAAATTACCAGTGATGTTAAAATTTTTGTCCATCTACATATCTTCTTTAAAAATATTTATACAAGTCCTTTGTTCATTTTTAAAGTTGGGTTATTTTCATTAAATTTGTGCCTGGAGTTTCATTATTTTATATACTATAGTAAAATGGAATTGATTTCTTAATTTAACTTATGATTGTTTAATTATAATGTATAGAAATCCCAGTGATGTTTGTGTGTTTATATTGTAATCATGCAATTTTACTTTTAAATTTTCAATATAAGGAATCATTTTAACTGTTTTACTTCTTTCTTTCCAATTTAAATGCCTCTTGCCTGATTTTCTTGCCTAATTGCTCTACAAAGTTTCCAGTGCAATGTTGTCTAGTAGTGTTGAAAACAGTTATCCTTGACTTTTCCTGATATTATGGGAACGTTTTCAGTTTCATCATTGAATATATGTTGCTGTGTATATTTCTTAAATATCCTATATAGTGTAGAAAGAATTCATTCTGTATCTATTTCTCTCTTTTTTCATTCTTTAGTCATGAAATTATATGGGATTTTGACAAATGACTTTTCTGTGTCAATAAAGTTTTTCTTTTTTCTGTAAATATGAGATACTACATTGATAAATTTTCCTATGTTGAACCTCTTGTGCATATCTTGGATAAATACCCTTGGTCATTACGCATTATACTTTTAAGGGATTTGTTTTGCTTGTAATTTGGTGGAAAATTTTTGCATCTATATTCAGGAATGATATTTGCCATGATTGTCTTTATATTTATGCCTTCATTTAAATTCAAAATAAGTATAATTCTAGTTTAATAGAATAATTTCAGTAGTATTTCCTACATTTGAATTTCTAGAATAGTTTGCAGAGAATTGATGCTAAATCATTTTAAATATTTACCCAGGAATACCATAAAGTGTGGGACTTTTCATTTTGGGGGAAAAATTAATACAATTTCAGTGCCTTTATTTGTTACTGCTCTATTGATATTTTTTAAGCTTCTTCTTGAATCAGTTTAGGTAATTTGTATTTCTGGAAAATTTGTTGATTTTATCTAGATTTTCTAATTTGTTGTATGCTAATACTCATCTTATTTACAATTATTATTATTGCTAAAAGATAGTAATAATGAACCCAATTCTTTTTCTGGCTTTAGTTTTTGTTTTTCTATTTCTTCGTAAATCTAGGTAATTTATTTATCCTCATTCTAGTATTTGTTATTTCTCTTCTGCTCGTTTTGAGTTAGCTTAATCTTTGTTTCTGGTTCCTAAAGGTCTAAAATTATGTTTGTTTGTTTCACTATATATAGTTTTATGTTTTTTTTTTTAAATATGGATATTTGCAGTTCTAAATTTATCTCTTAGCTCTGTTCTTGGTTCATTTCATAATTTTTGTAAGTTTTACTTTGTTTTTATTCTTATCTTTTATTTATCCCAAGGCATTTTCTAATTTTCCTTATTTTACCCACTGGTTTATAGTAATGTATTTCTTAATTTCCCAGTATTTGTATGTTTTTTCAGTTTTTGTTGCTGTTGATTTCTAACTTTATTCCATTGTAAATCTAAGAAGATGCTTCATGCAATTTTAATCTTTCAATGTTTATTGTGGCTTATTTTATGATTTATTATTTAACATATGTCCTTATCATAGGTAATATGCATTCTGTTGTAGGTAAAGAAGTAATATATTTATATATACATATCTATATATGTATATGTAATAGTTGGTCTCTAGTGTTTGAGCGCACTATTTCTTTATCAATCTTTATCCAGTTGTTCTATCCATTATTGAATGATATATGGAGAATCCTATTGTAGAATTACCTGTTTTTCTATTAATTCTGTAAATGTTTACATATTTTGGAATTTCGTGTTTGAGATAAAATTTTGATAATAATTTTATCTTCTGGAAAAATAGACCCCTGTGTTAGTGTAGTACACTATTTTCTCTTGTAACACCTCTTTATTTACAGTAATTTTGTCTTATTAGTATAACCCATGCAAGTCTCTTTTGGTTACTATTTTATTATTATTTTAGAAACTTTTTTTTTTTCACTTCTGATATTTATGTGACTTGGATTTTAAGTGAATCATTTGTGTATAGAATAGAGTTGTATCCTTTTTTTACTCATTACACAAATTTCCTCTTTTTCATTATTAATGGAGACCTCACAAATTCTATGATTAATGAAATACTCATCCTGTTTTCTTTTCCCTTTTCTCTCTCTCACCTAGAGTCAATATTATCACTGGCACGTAACAAACCAGGAGTGTTAAAAATCAATGGTGAATTCCATGCAGGCTGGTGCCAATCAGAGTAGACATCAGTGATCACATAGTAACAGCCCTAGGTCGTTTCCATCAGCCTCTTTCTTTCCCACATCCTCTTCCTCCATCCCTACCAGCTTCCCCATTTTTCCTGGTCCTTCAGATATCAGATGATTGTTCTGAACTTAATCCATCATAATAAAGTGATTGACACTTAAATAAAAAAGTATTTTTTCCTTGACATCAACACTCATTCTTTGTGTTTGGCTAATCAGTTTGGATCAGGGAACACTTGACCCTATCACTAAGTTTAATTCATTAGCAGTTATATAAATTACTGATAGGAAAATTTACTTCAGACCTATTTGCTATTTATTTTCAGTATTATCTTACACATTTTGATTGTCATTTGTTCCTTTATCTTCTTTCGTTTCGGTTGAGCTCAGTTCTTGCAGTTAAGTGATTTTCCTTGTTTGTATACTTCAAAAGATTATCTGTAAAAACAGTGATTACTTTTAACATTTAGTTTTAGTTAAAACCATCTAGTTTTAACTAATATCAAATTCAATAGCACTAAACATTCTGTTGCATTGCAGTTTCACCCTACTTTATGTTGTTTCAGAAATTACAGCGACATACATCTGTACCAATTAACATAGTTTTCTGATTATTATTATATTTCATTTAAGCCATGAAAATATAAAGGTGTAGTTGCATGTCAAAAGTAGAATAATGCTGACTTTTACGGTCTTTCATATAATTGAGAGCATAGAATGGGATGCTACATATGTATAATCTCCTTAGCATTTCTGCAAACTTCCGAAATAAACATGAGAATTGACAAAAATGGAACAAATTCAACCCCAATGAGAGAAAAAAGAAGCATGTAATTCCTTCAAAAGTCACACAGGTATCAGAAGTTGTTTTAGAACCCAACTGGGAAATCTCTCAAGATGTCTCTCTTTCTATCTCACCTGGAACCACCTGCAGCTATGGCTTGATCTTTGATGATCAAGAGTACTCCCTTCTTATCAATAGCCCAGGCTAAAGGGGATATATAAATTGGACAATTTTTAGCACGCAGTACAGCTTTTTCTACCCCCAAGAAACTTATTCTCCTTCTGTTGATTCTCCTCTATTTTCCATAATAAACTTCCGAAGTCACACTGATTCAAAATGCCTAAGAATTTTTTCTTGATATTTTTGCTGTTGAACCACAGGATCGCACTTCAACTAGGGGCTCACATAGGATCCCAAGGTGACCCATCCTTAAAAGCTAGCTCCTCAGTGAGACTTGGTAAGCTTTAATAATGACATCAGTTTCTCATTTTCCCGTTAGATTTTGGAGTCCTTGCCTTGGCCAAAGTCTATTCAGGAATTGTTTCTATGACAGGGTTTGAAAGTACAGACTTTGGTCGAGGCAACTCTTTGACTAGTCTCAAAACCTGTCCACTTGCTTAGGCATAGGTACTATGGCAGATCTGTATCTAGACTGAATGCTACTGCGATACCATCTTTTGTCCTTTCCTTTTAGCATATATAAAACTATGGTTAGCTACACTAAAGTCCTTGACCCCAACATCTCTTTCTCCAGCTCTCTGAGCTCCTACACTGAGCACTTTAAGTCCACTTCCCCTTGAGTTTGAACGCTGAGGTCCAGAGAGGCTAACATGAGTGACTGCAGGTAGCAACATCTATTCAACTACTTGGGTGGCAAAAGTCATGTCCTCAGGGCTACTGCATGACTCAGGATGCCAATGTTGCCTTGGCTTTGGTAATGTATGTGTAATGAAGAACCCAGGTATTTGGTAAAGAGCCAGTAACATGTGTGGGTTTATAATGGCAAAAAAAAAAAAAAAAAGACCAGGTCACCCTAAACTCTAGGAACATCTTTTCTTACTAATTTTCAAAAGTAATTTTTTGGTCTATTGACTTGGCACCTGCTGGAATCTGGATCACAGCAGGATAGTGAAGGGTAGCTAGCATCGCTTTGGGGGCTATGTTCTTTAGCCCCAGGTCACTTTTTGGCTATCAAGTGTGACAGGATGGCAAGGAGAAGGGACATGACCTACCACCTGTTTACAAAGTACCTAAAATAGTCACTCAATTCAGGATGCTTTATTGGCATGGCATAGGGTAGAGGGTGTTCTTAGATGTTTCCTTCCAAATATTAAAGTAATAAAATTGACTTTAAACCCTCACAACAGTTTTTAAAAATCATCACACACATTTTTCCACCCTAACAAAGAGCTGCAGGCTCTATTTACATTTCAGTAAATCCAAGTCTTCATAATTTAAATATGACTTGGAAACTCACCTTGGCGAGTAACTCATTATGGTTTAAGAACATAAATTTTAAGTAATTCTATAATTAAGAATTGGGGTTTCTTTGGTGGATCCGAGTTTCTTCTGTATTTCTCCTTATGTCTGGCTGTTTTGTTTGGTGGATTTCATCCTGATTGTGTGTGTTGTTTGTTGCTGGGAGTAGATTTCCATTGGATATGGCCTTAGTCTAAAGTGTGTACTGGTTTGAATGAATCACTATAGAATTAAATTTATAAATTGGAAAATAAGCTGAATTTGAATTATTGGCATATATAATAAAATATTAAATTGTAAAGAAGCTTAGATATATAGATAGATAGATAGATGGGTGGATAGCATATCAGTTAATCTTAGGCCTAACTTTACAAGATCAATCTCTTGAGTAATGGTTATTTAAAGGTTACTTAAAGGTGCCTACGCATAATCATTTTGCCTGGCATTTGATTATGGTTTTAAATAAAAAGTGTAGGTTTTGCTTGTTTCAGTATATATGTTGTTAAAGCATATGTTGGTAAGATTTGTCCATGGGTCACTGAAATAAGAAAGTCTGTTTTATGTGTTGCCAAATTCAGGGAATAGCAAATTAATGTGGATGCTTCTTTGAGCTCAGGTGATAACGGGAAATTTTTGATAGGTAAGACTGGGTTTGATTTAGTTTCATATGTCACCCTGGACTTTCCTGGTCACAAAGGAATTGCTTAAGAAATCTTTTGCAATAAATTTCATAAAGTCTCTAGAATATGTTTAGCAACTTGTAACTGTGAAGACCTTTGCTAAGTTGTGCTAAATAATGCAAATTAACTAAAACTTTGAATTGTGTTACTGAGATATTGATTACTAAACTAGGGTCAAGTTCTAGCAAAGAAACTTAAAGTGTGTGTCCTTACAACATATTTCCTGTGCCACCTAAAACATTGGAATATAAGGAAGAATATTGTTTGTGAATCTTCTAAGCTGGAAAAGTGCTGACGAAATAAACTGGTTTTGTCTTGTTTACAACTTCTTAAAATTTGATCCTTATGCATTAAAAATTCTGGGAAATATGTATGCATCTAAAGAAGCCAAGATGTATATAAAGGGAATGAATTTTAAAGTTAAATGGATCGATACAAAGTATAGTCAACTTGGATAAAATTAAATAAATTTAGATCAAATAAATTTAAATTAATTTATATAATTTATTCATATAAAATCAAACCAGTACAAAATGTATTCTTAAACTGTGTTCAACCTTAATAACAAATTGAAAAATATTTAAAATCTTTCCTAAAATGCTGATGACTCAGAATAAGTTATCCCCAACAGACCCTTACTAAAGGTAAAAATAATAACTGAGTTCTACCAAATTACATGCCTTTGACAAAATAAATAACATGTATGTATATGTGTATATCATCTACTGTTTTAAGACAACTTTCCCTAAAATTAAATTCTAAATAAATGTATATATACCTATATATGCATATATACATATATAGAGAGAACTCCTGATACATCCCATACAAATAAATTATTTTCCTATACAAATAAATTATTTTCTCTTTGTGAAAGTAAAATATTACATAAATTGGACACATTTAGTTTAAAGCAATCTCATGGGAATCATTGTCAAATACAGGTTAAAGCTTGACTGTCTCATAATGTATGAAAATTTAATAATTAATGTGTAGAGAGCATACTGCTCTGTGCCTGCTTTTACCATATATCCTGAGACAGAAGTTCTCACATGTCAGCAGAAGGAGAAGCAAATAACCGAATACTGCAGCTGAGCTTTGAAATGTTTTGACCTTCAAATGTTCAAATGTTTCTGATAACAGCAGGAAAAGCTAATGTCTACAGCCTTTCTTTGCTTTGCAACATTGTTATTGCCTCATTGTAACCTATCCCTACAAAATAAGGAGTCAGGATCTGGGTGACTGCTTCTCAGATAGAGCGTTGTAGCACCTGGCTGCCACTTTTCTAAATGTAAGATGTCTGTCTTTATTTTAGGCTCCTGCAGCCTCCACTTGAGGACTTTTTCGACCAACTGTGTGGGTCATGGCAGGTGGCACCCCAACAGGCAACTGAGAATGGAGGAACTATAAGAAGAAGACAAGGAACCCGCTCCTGAAGGCACACACATGTTGGACTAGGTCCAAGGTCAGGTAAGAGCGTATTGAAATTTCACCTGGTGTAAAAATGGGGAATGCTGGTTCTTCAGAGAGAATTCTCTATGTGCAGATGTTGAAATCTATGTTATCAGCTAGGGGCAGCAAGGTTCGCACTGCACAAATGGAGCAATTCTTGAATTTTATACAGCAAACTTGCCCGCGGTTTCCTGAAGAAAGGACTGTTAAAGAGGCTACTTAGATGAAGTGGGACAGCAATTGTGAGATCATTATAATGCTGAGGACCCGCAAGATGTTTGCATTACCACTTATACTCTTTGAACTTTAATAAGGGATTTACTTGACCCTCAGAGAGAGGATATAAAGACTGCAGGCAAAAGTGAGTCCCTAGTGGCTGCTATAGAGGGCTATACCAAGCTTTGGGCCACTGTGCTACCTAACGAATACCAAGAAATGAATGGATATGAAACATTTCCATCTGACATGGCTAGGGAGCCAGAAGATAAGGCTCTGAAATTTGATAAATGAAAGCAGACTGAAGAGTCTGATGGGGAACATGAATTTTTAGAGGAAGAGGAGGACTCTTCCAGAGCAGAGTTGTTGAAGCAACTTTCCTTGTTGTCTTTACAGGATCAGAAACAGCTTACAGCTGCTGTTCAAACCCCTCCTGAAAGTAAGGGAGGTTGGCTGAAGGTGCCAGAACAAGGGGTTCTGTCTGAGTTCCCAAGGGATGGAAATGAGGAAATTTCTCCTTTGCAGAGGTTGCTGAGACAAGCTGCAGAAAGAGGAGAGGACATTTACAGGTTTTCCATGTACCCTGTGGTTGAGAAGGCAGATCCCAGCAATCCAGGTTGACCAATGTCCCCTAACTGGAGACAAATTGCAGGCAGCAGAGTTCCTAGTAAAAGAGCAGTTAAAGGCAGGACATATTCTAGAAACTTTAAGTCCTTGGAATATTCCTATCTTCCTATCCCTAAGAAATCAGGAAAATGGAGGTTGCTGCAGGACCTAAGAGAGATAAATAAAACAATGCAAGTTATGGGGCCTCTGGAGCCAGGCTTTCTGGCACCTACTAGCATCCCTCTGAATTATCCATTTAATAGTAATGGATTTGAAAGATGCTTTTTCTTTTACTACCCTTCTTCATCCAGAGGACTGGGAGTGCTTTGTTTTTTTTCATCACAGTGTTAAATAATCAAGCTTCAGCACAGAGATATTTTTGGAAAGTCCTACCACAGGGAATGGCCAACAGTCCTACTCTATGCCAATGGCTGGTTAACCACACTACTCAGTCTATGCGAGGCAAATACCCTGAAGTTTACATCGTCCACTACATGGATGACATTCTTGTTCCTCATTCTGACTCCTCATAGTTATTGACTATTTTTGAAGATTTAGAGTGTAGTCTCCAATATTATGGGTTAATTATTTCACCTGAAAAGGTCCAAAAAGAATATCCATTCCAATATTTGGGGCAAATTATTGAAGGACGCACCATCCGTCCACAAAAGATTGAGGTGCAAGTAAATCATCTACAAACCTTTAATTTCCAAAAGCTCCTAGAAGATATTAATTGGTTGAGACCCTCATTGAAACTGACCACAGGAGATCTTTCTCCACTCTTTGAAATCTTAAAAGGCAATGCCTCCCCTGGCTCTCCAAGAACCCTTACGGCTGAGGTCCAAAAAGCACTTTTGTGAGTACAAGATGCTATTCAAAAGGCTCAACTTACCAGGGTAGATCAAGTCAGACTATATGGATGGTTACTTGTGCTACTGGCCCATATTCCTATAGGAGTGTTGTGGCTACCAGGAGGCATTCTTGAATGGATGCATTTCCAGCAGTCTCCAGCTCAAGTTCCAACCCCTTATCATAAGGCTGTTGTAGACCTAATTGCTAAAGCTTGTCATGGCCTGTATCATTTTATAGGTATGGAGCCTGAAAAAGTATTGTCCCTTTTAACCTTCAGCAGAAGCGATGGTTATGGCAAAGTTCTGTCCCTTGGCAAGTTGCCTTGGTCAATTTTCCAGCCATTGTAGATAGCGATTATCCTGCCGATAAAATTCTACAATTCTGCAGAATTACTTCTTTTGCTTTCCTGAAGGTCGTTGCCTCTGAGCCCATTCCTCAAGCCCATACTGTTTTTACCGATGGGTCAAGTAATGGACACGCTGGGTTCTACAGTGCTGTACAAACTTCAGTCCAACAGATCTCTTTTTAATCTGCTCAACGAGAAGAAATTTGGGCTTTAGTTATGGTCCTTTCAGACTTTTCTTCTACTAGAGCTCTCAATATTTATAGTGACAGTCGATATGTAGTGAGAGTTGTCCAGCAGATTGAAATAGCTCTTCTGGACCATACTTCCTCAGAGGAAATTTATTACTTGTTTCATTCTCTAAAGGGTGCCATCTATTATGTAAACAACTATTCTTTATTGGGCATAATAGATCTCATTCTCAACTCCCAGGACTTTTAGCTGAAGATAATAGTTTAGTTGACCAGTTGCTTATCTCCCCTGTTCATTGCCTTTCTGTAGGCCAAGCTTGTATTGCTCAACTTCAATATCATCAGAATGCTCAGGCGCTTAGGTAGCAATATTTAATCATGCAGAAATAGGCTTGCCAAATTGTTATACAGTGACGTTCCTGATCCTTGCATATGCCTAACCCTTCACCTGGAGTGAATCCTGGAGTGCTGAAGCCCAATCAACTCTGGCAAATGAATGTTACCCACATTCCGGAGTTTAGCAGAAAGCAATGGGTCCATGTCTCTGTAGACACTTGCTCTGGCTATGTCTTTGCTACTTGTCAAACAGGAGAAAGTGCTAAGCATGTCATTACTCATTGTTTAATAGCCTTTACCAATATGGGGATGCCTGATCAAATCAAAACTGACAATAGCTTATACTCGTGCTGGTATTCTATACCAGTGCTAACTTTCAAAACTTTTGTAAGCAGTTTGGCATTTCACACAAGACTAGAATTTCTTATTCCTTATAATTTCCAGGGGAAAGCTGTTGTGGAGGTTTTTATACCTTGAACCTCCAAGAAATTGAATCTAGCTCTTTTTACTTTAATTTTTTTTTTAATTGTGATGACCAAGGCACGTTTTCTGCTGAGCGATATTTGGGAGCACTGACTCAGAAAGCCACAGCACTGGGTAGGTGGAAAGATCTCATCATGGGGCAATGGCACAGGCCAGATCCAGTTAAAATGTGGGGATGGGGATATGCTCGTGTTTTTCCTGAAGGTGTTGAAAAGCCTGTCTGGGTACTGGAGACAGCCATATACCATTTCACTCCAGTAAAAGGCAGTAAGAAGAAGGAAAAAGAAATTCTCGACTCTGTTCATCTTGAAGAAGAGACATAATACTACTTTTGCTATGGCTAAGTATACTGGTTACGAGGAGCAGGGGAATGCTCTTATTGGGTGTATATCCCTGACCTTCCTGTGGTTTTTCCAGCATTGTGGGATGGTTCCTCTATTCTGGTGTACATCAATGACACACAAATGATGGGAGGCCAACCTGCTATTCATATTACTCCAGACTCTCAAGGAGGCTTTAATTTCTCTGGTTTAAGTCACTCTGTTCCTGTTTGCCTTTCTTCTCAGTCTAGAACCAGTTGTCTCCCATTGACTCAAGAAAAATCAGATACATTATGGAGGGGGCAAAGTTGCTAATCTAACTGGCCCTTGAGACCATTTTAAATATGAAGACTCTCTCTAAATGGGGTTTCTCTAATACCTTGCAGGTAGTTCCATAACATCATCCTCCCATTCCTTACTGTCCTAACAACACCAATGTAGAATTGAGATCTTCCCCATGGCTTGAATGTGCATAGCACTTGCCTGCTGAACTTAATATCATGAGAACTAACTACTCAGTTTATGACTGGTCCCATAGAATGGATTGAGAACATCCTCACCATGTACTTATGCCTGCTGGAGGATTTGTGAGTAATGCTTTAACTCATAGTGATCATATGTAGAAGGAAATTTGGTGACTTTGAGTGGCTCTGCAGTTGGTAAACTTCATCACTCCAGGTAATCAAGATGTCTCCAAGTTTTTCTATGTCCTCCAGGCTTGTATTTTGCCCCCCTACACTATTGCGACAGGTGATATCAACATAACTTTCTCTGACTCCAGCTTATATACCATTTTTTGCATAAACTGTAATTTGACTAAGTGTGTCTCTCAACTTAATGAACAAGATAATTTACTGGTTGTCCATCAACCTTCTTTTGTTATGCCTTCTGTTAATCTTTCAGGTCTTTAATATGAGGAAACCAGTCTTCTAACAATAGAACTTCATAGAGCTCTCGTCCCACCCAAGAGAGCCATAGGGCTCTCATATGGCTGGAATTGTTGCATTCACTACTATTATTTCTTCTGCTGTCATTGCTGCTACAACCTTGACACAGAACATTCAGGATGCTCATTTCATTAATTACCTGACCCATAATACCTCAGTTGCCCTTAGTGCTAAAGAGCGTGTAGATGCAAAATTGGAAGCTAAATTAATTGCTTTAGAATCTGCGGTGATGAACCTTGGGGGCCAATTAAAGGCAGTAAAATTTCACCAGCAACTCCGATGCCATGCAAAATTTACTTACATATGTATCACTCAGGAGCACTATAATGGTAGCCAATGAGATTGGACCCAAATAAAAACTCATCTTTTAGGGGTATGGAATCATGTGAATATTGGCCTTGACTTGCATCAGCTGCAAGATGAAATTCATGATATCCTGGAAACCAAAGTCCCCGTAGTTCATCTCACTTATTTGGCTCAACAACTGCTTAATGATTTGAAAGGTTTTAATTCTTTTAACTCCTTAAAACATATGCTTTGGTATCTAGCAGGAATTATTTGTATGTTCTTGTTATTCTTGTGTGTTTTCTCTTTAGTCTGCTGTCAAGTCCAATGAGAGCTGAATCAGACTAGAATGCATGTTCATCACCTGTGATTACAAATTAAATCAGAGGCAGAGTATGAAGAATTAGGCTTCTCCCCGTCTTTTCCTCTTTTTACAGAATCGAACATTTGCTCCTGTCTGTGTAAGCTAATAAGGACCACGATTGCATAGAGCACTTTCTGCCTTAACCAGAAGAAGGTGATCCAGTCCTCCTAGAAGTTCAGTCACAATGCAGATATATGACCCTTTCTGACCCCTAGAAGGCTGGTTCGTTAATGATAGGTAAAAACCCTAAAGGGGGCCAACCTAAGACAGGCACAGACTCAGGGGGTCCAAAGCAGAACACTACAGCTCTGTATTGAGCACTTTGCTCCACCAGGAGGTGAAGAAAAATTGTCAAGACGCGAGGCCACAGGCAGAACTTCAATCCTCTTGCACACAGCTGGCTATGCTTATGTTTAATGCCATTGCTTATTTAAAGAATAAAAAGGTGGATATATAGAGAGCAGACTGCTTTGTCCCTGCTTCTGAGAGATATCCCAAGACAGAAGTTCTCACATGTCAGCAGAGCTAGAAGCAAATAACAGAATACTGCAGCAGAGCTTTGAAATGTTTTGACCTTCAAATGTTTAAATGTTCCTGATAACAGCAGAACAAACTAATGTCTACAACTTTTCTTGCTTTGCAACATTCTCATTACCTCATTGAAACCCAGGCCTATAAAATAAATCAATGAGTCATGATCTGGATGACTGCCTCTCAAACAGAGAGTGGTGTCCCACCTGGACCCTCCTTTTCTTAATGTATGCCGTCTGTTTTTCTTTAGGCTCCCGTAGCCTCCACTCAGGGACTCTTTCGACCAGCCACACGGGTCGTGGCAAACATGTATTTTCAAAAGTTATGTAAACATTCATATTTTTTGAAAATTTTGCATGTCACATAGACAAAGTTCTAGGTTGAGTTGTCATTTGTCATCTTTAACTATGGTAAAACTACCGTGTATTTTCTTTTTATGTTCAAAAGTCATTCATAGAAAGGACTTTAACAAGTTTGTCATTAAACTAAACTGAGTAAGGAATTGCAAAATTTATAGCAAGCTAAAATCATTAAACTTAACAGAAGTCAAGATCAACAATTAAAATGAAACAAAATGAACTAATAAGAATGGCTGTTGCTATAAATCTATAACTTAAAATACTTCAAATTTTTCACACTTTACAAGTTAAAAAAGTTACTTTTCTCTTGTAAACTGGTCTTTCTTTATTTTTATTTAATTATTTTATTATTAGTGAAGAGATATTGCATTTTGACATTAACTTGTTTTGAGGTGTATATAATAGTATTTTTGGAGCTTTACCAATATTCCCCTGCCTCCTTTTTTTTCTCCCTTCATTGGTGAAAAATTAAAAGGCAAATCAGAGTGTACCCAAGTAATAGGGGAGGGGTTGGGGAAATGGGATGAAGGGAATTAACTCTAAATTAAGTCTTTGACACACTGGGTTAGAAATGCTAATGATCTGAGAGGTGGAAATGCACCCCTCCTTCCTGCAGGTCCCTGCCAGTGAAAACCCACTGCAGCAACTCTTGGTAGAGCCCTCCTCTCTTTCTATCAAATGTAAGAAATAACATTTACCTGTCTTTCTTTTTTAATGGCTTTTCCTTACTGGAATTCCTTTGCCTTCCTTTCTGAATCTTATTACTATTGCAATATGTAATGCCTTTAAGTGTCCTTAACAGCCAAAATGTGACAGATGGAATAAGAAGGGAATAGAGGACTCTAGGGTCAGGAACAATAAGTCTCAAATTTTTAATTGGTTGCCTTTGTTATCAACTAGTCAACTTACCTAGGATCATCTAGGAAGACTGACATCAAGAGAGGGACAAGAATTAAAAGCCCTTGATATCAACATGGGAAAGTCAGCCACTTGAGCAAAAAGTGCCTAGAACATGCCTGGGCATATCATATAATGCAGGAGAAAAGATATATGAAATAAGTGTTTTGATCTACAAAGTGAGAAAAGACAATCCAGTTTCACAATCCAGTTCTTACATCAAGGAATAAAGATCAAAAGATGCAGCCAAATGAACAATGTGACTCTCAACTTTTCACAGTGATTGAGCTTTAGGTAACTGAATATTGGAGGTAAAAACTTTAGCATTCTTATTTATGAAAGAATCATTTTGTCAACATCCAGCACTTTAAACCCCAATTTATTCTTCTTCATATCAGGTCATAAAACTTACTCCATCTAGTTTGCTCTGCTTAATTATCTCTTATTCTATTCTCTGAAATTTTCTTCTTAGCGTAAGCAATACCTAAACCCTGGAAGTTCTTTATTTTTTAATTGTTTGGCTCAGAAGAAGAGGCTCATGTCTTTATAACATCTCATAATCCGTGTAATATTCTCTACTCACTGTCTGCTTTCACCAGTGCTATGTATTTTATATATATATATATACACATACATATACACATACATGCACGCATATACATATATATGTATATACATTGGTTTATCCTTTTTGATAAAGCACTCCTAAGTGATTTCAGATATACATATGTTTATGGTTAAAACTCTCTCTTTTGAGGTAGGTGCATTTTTAAATGTTTTGCTTTCTTCTGTCTTTAATTGAAACTAAAAGACAATATTCTTTAAAGCACTCAGCAATCTTCTGTTAACCTTTTAAGTTTAACTGCAAATTTATTTCACTGAAACTTTCTAACTTTCCCAAGATGCCTCAAGTCAATGAAAATTTATTGTAAAAATCTTAGTTTAATCTAATTGCAGAAACTGTCAGAGGTAAACCCAAGGAACTTCAGTGTTTCAAAGAAAATCTAAATTCTTCAAACCTATAATTCTTCTCTTTTGCTTTTTAAACTAGGATTCACAGCTCGTTGAGTAAATTATAGTAATAAATGGATGTTTTCCACGTCACTTAAATACTAAAATATGAAAATTTTTTATGTGTTTAACTTCTGTCCCTCCACTGTGCCTTCACACTACTCTTAACTAAAGTTTGATTGAAAGATAGAAAAAAAAGCCTGGATTAAAAGGTAAAATATTGACTGTTCCATACCTTTAATCTTAAATATTGTATTATTTTTTGTTATTTTGTTCTTTTTTTAATATTGCATTGACTTTTATTTCACACCTTAAAATAGACTCATATGTATACGTGCAGTTTCCCCATTCCTCAGATATATGTCAACACACCCAACCAACCTTCCACCAAACCACCAAGTGTTCACAATGTCCAGTGTGTTCTGCCACCAGGTGCCGCTCACCCCCCACCCCACCCTGTCTCATTCCCTATTGGTTAGCTCAACTCTGTTGCAGGGGTCCAAGGTTGGTTTCGTTTTATCTGCTCCTTTGTTTTGTCTATTCACATTCCACCTATGAGTGATGTCATACGGTCATCTTTCTCCTGTTGACATATTTCACTTAGGATAATCCCCTCTATATCCATCCATGTTGATTCAAATGACAGGATTTCATCTTTTCTAAGAGCTGTGTAGTGTTCTAATGTGTATATGTACCACATCTTCTTTATGCAGTCATCTGATGTTGGGCACTTAGATTGTTGCCACTTCTTAGCTATAAAAGAGATGGCAAAAATGAACATGGAGGTACATTAATCTCTGCAAATTACATTTTTTGTATCTTTGGGTGAACATCCAGAAGTGGTAAGGTGGGATCATATGGGATTTACGTATTCAACGTTTTGAGGACTCTCCATATTATTTTCCATAGGTATTGCAGCAATTTGCACTCCCACCAATAGTGTAAAAGTGTTTCCTTTTCTCCACATCCTAGCCAATGTTTGCTTTGGCAGATTTTGGGTAATAGTCAATCTTTGAAGTCTAAAGTACTAGATCATTGTAAGGTACCGGATCCTCTTTGGAAAAATTGTCTCCAATTTTTCTTTCCATTTTTCCCCATTGGATTGCATTTGTGTTATTTTTTATTAATTCTTTGTATATTTTAGATATTAAGCCCTTGTCAGAAATAAAAAATGTAAATATCTTCTCCCAGTTAGTAGGTTGTCTTATTTTTTGGTGAACATTTTCTTTTGCTGTGAAGAAGCTTTTTAGTATGATGTAGTTCTGAATGTTTATATCTGGCTTTTGCTTCCCTTGATGTTGGAGTTGCCTCCCCAAAGGCTTCTCTATGGCTAATATTCCAGAATGTCTTCCCTTTGCTGCTTTCCAAGGATTTTATGGTTTCTGGTCTTAGATCCAAGTCTCTAGTCCACTTTGAGTTTATTTTTGTCAATAGTGTTAGAGAGTGGTCTAACGTCAGTCTTTTGCTTGAGGGCTTCCAGTTATCCCAATGCAATTTATTGACGAGGCTTTCATTTTTCCATCGTATTTTTTTGCTCTTTTGTGGTGGATTAGCTGACTAATGCGAGTGGGTCATTTTCTGGTGAGCCATTTCTATTCTACTGATGTGTGCCTGTAATTAATCCAGTAGAGTACTGCTCTGATTACCATCGCTTTGTAGTACATGTCTGGGACTTTAATTCCTACAATTCATCCTTTTTTCTCTTAATTGCTTTGGCTATATAGCGTTGTTTGCTGTTTTGTGCATATTATGTTTCTTCTTTTTTCTAGAAGTAATCTCATGGAATTTTAATGGGGATTGTATTAAATCTGCATATTGCTTTAGATAAGATGACCGTTTTAATGATGTTGATTCGTCCCAACTTTGGGCAAGAAATGCCTTTTCATCTCATTGTGTCCTATATTTCTTTAAGGAAGGACTAATAGTTTTCATTGTACAGATCTTTCATCTCCTTCGGTAAATCTATTCCACGATATTTGATTCTTTTTTCTTCTGTTTTAAATGGTGGGGGGTTTTTGAGTCATTTTCTTCTGGCACACTGTGTAAAACAATGCAAAAGGTTTTTGTACAATGATTTTGTAGCCCGCCACTTTACTATTTTCATTGATGAATTCTAGTATGATGAGTTCTCTTTTTTACAGAGTTTTTAGAGTTTTTATATCTATCTAGCTATCTCTATATTTCTGTATATTGATATACAGATATAGAAATATAAAATCATGTCATCTGCAAATAATGTTAGTTTTATTTCCTTTCTTATTTGGAATGCTTTTATTTATTTTTCTTGCCTAATTGCTTTGCTCAGATCTGCAGTGTTATTAAAACCTGCAGTCTAATGTTAAGCAGCAGTGCTGAGAGTAGACAGTGTTGCTTGTTGCTGACCTTAGAGGAAACACTTTCATTTTTTGCCACTGACAATGATGTTGACTGTGGGTTTGTCATATATAATCTTACTCATGTTGAGGTATCTAACTTCTATTCCCATTTTATGCGTTTTTTATCATACATGGGCTTTTATTCATGTGAAAATTTTTCTCTTTCTCTTGATATGTTCGTGTAGTTTTCCTCCTTGCTCTCATTGATATGGTATATTGCACTAACGGGTTTAAATATATTGAACCATGCTTGCATTCTGGGATTAAATCCCACATGGCCATGATGGATGGTCATGTTAATGAATTATGGCATTCTGTTCATTAAAGATATGGTCTTTAATTTTCTTTTGTGCTGATGTCTCTATCAGCTTTTGTTATAAGTGTGAATTTGGCCTCATAAACTATTTTGAATTCTTCAATATTTTGGAAGAGTTGGAGAAGAACAGATAGTAATTTTTCTCTGAAGATTTGAAAACACTCATTGAAAAGTCATATGGTCCTTAGCTTTTATTTTTAGGTAGACTTTTGATTACTTTTTCAATTTCTTTGCTTGTGAATGTTGTTTTTGTTTTTCCAATTCTTCCAACAACAGTCTTGGTAGACTGTATTTTTCTAAAGATCTGTCCATGTCCTCCAGGTTGTTTAGTGTGTTGAACAGATTTATTTGCAGTAGTCTTTTATGATATTTATTATTTCTATAATATCTATGCAAATTCTTCCATTTCATCTCTGATTCTAGTTATGAATTTTTTTTTTTCACTTTTAAATTTGTGAATCTAATCAATGACTTGTCAATTGTTTATTTTTAAAGGTTAACTATTTGTTTTGTTGATCTTCTGGATTATCTTTTGATTATTTTAATTATTTTTCTTTACTTCTGATTATTTCCTTTCTTCCAATGATTTTTAGCTTTAAGTTTTCTTCTTTCCAGTGTTGTTTTGAATGTAGGGTAGAGTATTTGTTAGTGATTTTTCTTGTTTCTTGATGTTGGCCTGGATTGCCAGGAACTTTCCTCTTAGTACTGCTATTGTTGCATAACATAGATTGTGTTTTCATTCTTATTTGTCTCCAAGTAATTTTTTTTAAGTTCCTCTTTTACCCAAGATTCATTCAGAAGCATATTGTTAGTTTTGAATTAATTTTGGATCTTCCAGATCTGTATTTATGGTTCATTTCCAGTTTTAAGTCATTTTGATCAGAGATGATATTTGGTACGACTTCAGTCTTTTTAAATGTGTTAAGGCATGTTTTTTCCCCAATGTATAATCTATCCTTATGAATGTATACTTGAGAAAAACATGAAATGTGTAGTGGTTGAATGAAGTGTTTGGTATATGTCTATTAGACAAACTGGTTTTAAATGGTCACTTAAAGTTGCTGGTTCTCTGTTAATTTTCTGCCTGGTTGATCTGTCCATTGCTATAATTGGGTTATTGAAGTCTTCTGCTATTATTGTATTGTTGTCGATGTCTTTTATCAATTCTAATAATTCTTGATGAATGTAATTTTTCTGCTCCTTCGTTTGGTACATATTGCTATAATTGGGTTTTGAAGTCTTCTGCTATTATTGTATTGTTGTCGATATCTTTTATCAGTTCTAATAATTCTTGATTAATGTAATTTTTCTGCTCCTTCATTTGGTGCATATATTCTAATAAGTTATATAGTTCTTGCTGGATTGACCTTTTAATCATGTAATATCCATTTCTGTCTTGTGTTATGCTTTCAAGCTGGAAGTTTGTTTTGTCTAATATAAGCATGGCTGTTCCTGCTGTCTTTTTGGTTGCCATTTGACTGTAGGCTTGATTTCTAACCATTGACTTTGGTCCTATTTTTTTTTTCAAAAGAGAAAATCATGAATGCTGCAGAAGGTTGGTTTATGCTTTTCAATATATTCAAACACTCTGTGTGGTTTGACTGGTGAGTTCACAGATTTAACATTTAGGGTAATATTGATATTTAACTGTTAATTACAATGTTGTAATTTTCTGTGTGTTGTCCAGACAATGCCTTTGTTCTTCTCTTTCTCCTCTTAGATGGGTTGTGTGTATTTACGTTTTGATTGGTTTCCTTTTGTTTCCTTCTTTGCTTTTTTTCTTGGAGATGTATTTTGAGATTACTCTGAAGTTAACATTATGAATTATGCTTCTTTCCTATTTTTCTTCGAAAGATTAATTTTTCACTCATTTTTATAATCTTGTACCACATTTTTATTCTTTTCTGCTCCCCACTTTATATGTTTGCTGACTTACTGTTTTTCCTTGGTTTTCTTTAAACTTCATATAATATCCTTAGTATTTTATCTAGAATTGTTTTTGTGGTGATGAATTCCTCTAACTTTTGCTTATCTGAAAAGCTTTTATATCATACTTTCTGTTCTAAATGATATTCTCAGAGGGTGTTGTAACCTAGGTAGAAAATCCTTTCCTTTCAGCACTTTCAGTGTATCACACCATTTCTTCCTGACTGTCATGACCTGCAGTGTTTCAGTTGTGAAATCTACCAGCAATCTTGGGGACTCCTTTGTATATGATTTGTTTTTCTCTAGTTGTTTTTTAGATTCTGTATCTTGCATTTTTGACATTTTGATGACAATGTAGGTGTAGGTCTGTTTGAGTTTCTTTCATTTGTAACTCTTTGTGCTTCCACAGTGCGTAGACTTTCTTCATTATTCAGCTTAGGGAAATTCTCAGTTATTATGCTTTGAATACAGTTTCTGCCCCTTCTTTCTCTTCTCCTTTTGAGACCCATATGGTGCTATCTTATTTCTTTTGATTTTGTCCCATAGGTTACAAATGTTATCTTCATTTTTTGTATCATTTTATCTCTCTGCTGAGTGCATTCCTCTGCCTTATCTTCTATCTCAGTTATTCTATCATAGCCTTTATCTATCATATTCTTCAGTTTTTCTATTGAATACTTTAGTCTGGCTACAGGTTTTTCATTTCTTTGATATCTTTCTTCATTTCTTCTTTCTCTTTATTGTTTGTTTCCTTTTCTTCCTCTGTTGTTTTCTTGATTTCCATGAGTATGTTTTTCATTGCTGTTTTAAGTTCATCCTCAGGTATTCTTCTTTTGTCTGTTGTTTTTAGACTTCCCCATGAGATTTTAATTGGACCCATCATTCCACATATATTTCTCTGTTTCTTTGCTGTTTAGCTTTCTGTTTATATTTCTGTGGGATTGATTTCCCTTCAGTGATGGCATTGTGTAGGGTATTGACTTGCATCAGAGAAGCCTGGATCTTAATTGAACAGTAAGAATTCTTGTTTTGGGATACCACCACTGGTTGGATTTATCGATGTTCCTTGGTGGGCCCTGCATTAGTGTTGGATTTTGTATGGGGGCTGCAGATACCACAGTGTCCCAGCTCTGATCTATAATGACCACCTTGTTTTCAGTCCACAATCAACAATCAGACTGTAGTTTCACCTCCATACACAAGGTGGCACTAGTGGGTATCGCTGGTAGTTTCTTCCTCTGGGAACCTCCTTTCCTTCTTTAAGACTTAGGGGCAGGATTTCTGGTAGGAAGGTCCTGCAGCTTCAGTGCAATTTGGTGGAAGGGGTGGAGGTGGAATTTTCCCCTTACTGCATTCCAGTTATGGTGATGCCCAGTGCAATTTCTTCACCAGGGCTGTGGCTCAGACCACCAGGGCACAGTCTTCCTTCTGCCATATACCAAGACTCCCCTATCTCTGTGTCTCAGTCCAGTGTGCAGTCTCTCTGATGCTTTTATGATTCTTGGGAGGTCCAGTTCTTCCCATGGTTCCACCCCCTCTACTGAAACCTAAATCCTAAACCTGTGGTGTAACTCTAAACCCTGATATCTTCGCTTACCCTTTGTGGTCACAATCGATGTTGCATCTCTATATACTCAGTACCTGCTTTTCTTCTATGTTTGTTTGGGCACAATAGGTGAATTTCTAGTTGCTCTCTGTAGAGGAAGTGGATCTTACTCTTAGAAGGTCACAGTCTTCCTTCTCATTATCTAATTTATTTTTATATTTTAAAGGTTATTAACTTCTTATGCCAGTAGCTGGGACTGTCTACCCTGCCTCCTTGGACACAAATTTAACTTAAATCTGTCTCAAATGTTTTGGGCCTAAAAGCTCTGTCCTGGCCTACAAATTCTGTCACTCTAAGTCTTTTACTTCATACATATATCTTAATCTCTCATATGTGCAAGGACCCTGTCTTTAAGTCACAATGACAATTAATCTTGGTAGGAGACAGTTTAAGACTGAATATATTGCATATCCATATTATAGTGAAAACAAAATGAACAGTGTATTAACCTACTCCAATCCTAGGCAATATGAGATCTACTACCCTCTTCAGCATGGATGCAGTTCTAGAATTTCCTCTTTACCCCAAAGATTTTAAGACTTGGAAAATGTTAGGGGGAATAATAAAGGAAAAGTTTAGAATTTGATGCATGTATATCTAATTTCCTCACTATTTCAATCTTACCAAATCAGCATGGAAGCAGACAGAAATGAAACAAATTTAAACCCAATAAGAGAAGAAACATGAAATTCCTTTAAGACTATACTGCCAAAGGTATTTTAGAACCCAACTGAGAAATTTCTCAGGATGTTCCTCTTTCTATCTCATCTGGAGTCACCACAGCGATAACTTGGTCTCTGGTGATTAAGAGTACTCCTTATCAATAGGCCAGGCTAAAGGTGGGGCTTAAATTGGAAAATCTTGTTGCAAGCAGTGCAACTCTTTCTGTCCACCTGACTCCTATTCTCATGCTATTGCTTTCTTTCTCCTTTGTTTTCTATAATAAATTTCCCAAGTCTCACCAATTTAAAATGCTAAGGATTCTATCTTGTTACTTTTTTCTGCTGAACCCCAGGGTCCTACTTTACATTTTAGCTACCCTCCCTGGAAACCTTTATTACTTTGTCTGCCTTCAAGTGGCTGTCTGATGTCCTTTTAGTTCCACCTTATGGACACTAAAGCATTTCTGATTGCAAGGGTACTACTTAAGAATGCTGAATGCCCTACCATCCCCCAACACTACCTTTTGCTTAGCTGGAAATATATTATTTCCCATCACTTTTGAGGGTTTTACTATTTATTGAATTCTAGGTTAGGACTTAATTTTTCTTTTCAACACTTTAAACATGATCCTGATAGGGTGGCCCTGGGCACCTCATGAGATGAAGAATCCATCTAGGAAGAATTCACCAAGAGCTGTATGGCTAGGATCACATGGCACATATATTAGAAGTAGTGCAGTAGAATGCGCAGGTCATGCTTCTAAAGTAATTTTAGTAATTCCTGTGTCTGCACTTCCTTAGAAGTTATATCTGTCAATTAATTTTACTCCTTTAGATAGATCCTACTTTTTAATGCCTTCTTGTTATTGTTGTAAATGAATATTATATACTTATAACTATGGAAATCAGATTTTTTAATGTCCTCTATAGTTGTCTGATTTTTTGTTAAGTTTATTTTTTCGTGACTTTTCCAACTATTTTTACAGAGAATGAATTTTATGTCATGTGTTTCGAAGAGTTACTGTTCCTTAGTTTTTGCTCAGCTAGTGTTTTGACAGAAGTTTTATTAAATCAGAAACTAAAGAACGAACTTAAATAAAATAACTTTTTCCTGTCACTGCTGTTTGGCTCTGTGCTAAACACTTGGCTCTTCCTTAAACACTTAGGTAGGATTGCCTGAACATAGGATTAGCCTGAGGTAAAAACTTAAGGTATCTAGGTTTTTTCTGAACATTGATTTTGCCATTTGCACATGTGAGGTTTTCCAAAAATCACTCTTAATGCACAGGTGTTTTTAATTACTGTAATTTCCCAAAGAAATTCTCTCTGGCTTTTCTTCACAGGCTTTGGATGGTCTTATGTTTATCTCATCTTGTAATCTTTTTTCTGAGGTATCTACAGGTTATTTTTCCTGTTCTACATTGCTTTTGATGAATTCCTACCACAGTTCCAATCTGAATCAGTTTCAAATTAGGTAAAATAAAGAATGCGCCTCAGTTGTCAGCACCCCCTGAAAATTAAGAAGAGTAACACACAACATTTTGAATAAATTTGACTTCACTCTTATGAAAACTGAGACAAAGGTCTCACACTGGGAACATAAATATTGTCTTCAAAACAGTTCTACAGATGTCATTGGAGGAAATCAACTGCTAGTTGACCTGTGAGCTGGAACTAGGCAACTGGAGATGATTTACCTTCTCCCTGCTTTAGAAGGTATATTCAGCCTACTATTTCCCGTACTAGCAGATGCTTTAACAACAAAGCTTTGAAAGAGTAAAATATTGTTGAGATAATCTAGAATAAATATGTAACTGAACTCAATTAAACCTTCTATAAATTTATGTCCTGGCAAACAGGTGTGGAGAGTTACTCATTTTTGTAGCTTCCCGAGACAAGACCCATAAGCTTCCTTACTTACCAAAGCTACCACCTACCAATCTGGAGCAGTTTGCCTCTTTCCTTGGTTTTTCCTTATCCTCCTTAAAAGGGAAACAGTTTGTGAAACAATTGCTTATATATCATAAGTGCAAGTAATAAGTCTACAAAGCTTTCCTATAATATTTTAAATTGATTTATTTTAAATGATTCAACACTGGTTTTGTTGCATTAAGTCTTTGACTACTTTCAGATTTCTGATAATGCTTTTCTGTGAGTTCTGCTTGTTTTGATGTTTCTGTAGAGAAAGAGGAACTTGGACTACCTGACCACATTCAACATTTTGCTGATGTTACTCACCTCCAACTGTTTTAGTAAATACATTTTATAGGAATACAACCATTCCATTCATTTGTATATTGTCTGTGGGTACTTTTATGCTACAACAAGTTGAATTATTGTAACAGAGACCATATAGCCTTTAGAGTTAAAATATTTACTGTGTAGCCTATAACAGAAAAGTTCGCTGATTCCTACTTCACTGATTCCTACTATACTCTATTCAAGGATAAAATTAGAAATCTCCAAATAGAGAACTGTCTGTATACTCATTTGTCTTTTTATTACACTTGCAGATTTGATAAACATCTGCATGTACTGAGTACTTAGAATGTACCAAAGATTCATGACTGCTTCCATGAAATTTTACTGAGGTTTTGTTAAAAAACAGGAATTTAGAAGATTTCAGAAATGTCCTGGCTCTGAAAGCTAATGAATCTTAGAATTGAGATTCAAATACAAGTCTGGCTTATTCTAGAGGCAAAGGTCTAATGAGATTAAATATATATTTTTGTGTAAAATTGGTATGTCCCAATAGCAGAAGAACTGGACTTATACATGACCTGTAAATCAGTTTGGGTTCTAAAGGCTTGTTACGATGTCAGTTTGATTCAGATGAGATGTGTATTCAAAGTTACTATGTGAGGTGTCAGTTAGATCCAGGGGTAAGCCTGTAATGTCTTCACTGCTACCACAGTTCAGCATAGATTTCTAAAATGGCCAAATTATTTT
The DNA here is from genome assembly GCA_004363575.1 of Solenodon paradoxus. Classification (NCBI taxonomy): domain Eukaryota; kingdom Metazoa; phylum Chordata; class Mammalia; order Eulipotyphla; family Solenodontidae; genus Solenodon; species Solenodon paradoxus. The sequence goes on along the minus strand of RJWH01000069.1, from coordinate 1,726,997 downwards.
CCCGGTCTTTATTAACCTGCACAGCCAGAGACTACAGTTGGATTTAATTATAGTATGCATCTCTTTTTGATAGTATCATAGATGGGTGCTTTATTCATTAAATCTATAATATATTCTATGCAATTTAAGTGCATCATTTCTGATTATATTACTTCAGATCAAAGTATATGACTTGACGTTGGAAATCCAGGACTCTGCCTAATATGTTCAGATACAGAAACACCATTTCCTTTATCCTAACTGCAGTAGTTCTCACATACAGCTTTCAATATAATGAATGGAACATCTAAGATCATCATGACTTTATAAGAATTTTATGTTATTATTTACTGGTAAGCCATACATTTGATTAGTTTCCTATTTGCATCTTTATTTATTATATGTAGTTCATAGCAAATCTGAGAAAAATATAAAGAAGAAAAAAATGAATAAGAATAATTAATATTACACATGTTCCATTTCCACTAACTTTCACTGTCCTCAGGAGAAAATTCAATAGAAAAAACATTGAATCCATTGCCAGACTCTTGAATTCTACTCACAGTTCTGATAACTAATTTCTTACAGAGCAAGTAATGATCAGTGCATTCTATCACTGACCAGCTCTTCAATGATAAAATTAATATGTAAGAAGATAATATCTCCTTCTGCACAATGTGTAACTTAAGCAATTGTTCCAGCTGACAAAAGACCCCTCAAATTAAATGAACCTGCCCAACTTTTATTTGCTTTATGTGGGTCTATTCTGTGCTTAATCCTTTTATCAGACTTGTTAAATAAACTCTATTGTAACTGCCCATTTACTTGTTGAGTTCCTTGCTTAGCAGTTATGCTTCTTGAAGTTGGTGAGTATTTTTTGAATATTATTTTTCTAAATTGTCTTTGCTTAATATCCATCTCATTGTGGACCCTCTAAAAACAGTTATAACAATTGTAGTATAACATAATATAGTATAGTACAGTATAATAATTGCTGAATAGTAAACAATGCAATCTTTATAGGTTCATTTTGAAACACACAAATATACATGATAGCAGTTAACAAAAGTTAATAACAGCAGGTTTTATAACAGAATCAAAGTGTTTATTGGTAGTGGTACTGTTTGTTTATCAACTGATGTGATTGATCTCTTTAACACTGTTATCTCTATGTATCAGACATTATCTCTGACATCTGTTATCTAGTGATTTGTATGATTGCTTCCCATAACTACTTTCCACCTTGGTGATCATTGATGATCTATTTACTCAACAAAATCAAAGTAATCCTCCCAAAGCAAGTGTACTATGAGTTGTAGACTTTTGGTTTCTCCAGGAAGATGACTTCAAATGTAATTGAACCTACTTAAGATATCACTATTTACTATATCACAGACCTTTGTTCATGCCTATTGAACTTAATTAAATTGAATCAAGCTTCCAAGTATAATCATAATCCTACATTTCCTCACCAAATAAAGTTTCAGTTCATGTATTCTAGACAGGAATGTTTTTAAATTAAGGTATACTGCCATTGCTTTCTCTGGCTTAGACTTGTTTTGATTTTCACTTTTGTTCAGATAGAATGCTCTGAATTTGATAAAGCAGCCTATCCTTCTCTGTGACAAAATGTATAACATCATTATCTCAGCATTCCCTTATCTCAGACTGTTCAATTACTCCTATTTGTATATGAATGCTTGATGACAATTTACACTTTTCCATCTAAGACTAAGTTGTGGTAATTCCTCTGTATAATTTTATGCAGTTCAGAGGTGGCACAATTTTTTCTGCCGAGTGGGAAAGTATGGGTAAGGGTTATAGTGTTTCCATATGATTTGTTCCTAATTATGAATTAATGGCATTTATTTTCTTCTAAATCACAAGGTACAATTGCTGTAGCACTTTTTCTAATGTCTGCTGTCTTCTTAAAAGTGTAAATTGAAGCACAGAAGCAGTTTCAATGAACATTTTTAAAAATAATAATGTTCTGGCCTTGAAACTTACCCTTTGTGGATTTGTATCTCTAAATCCACTGTTTATAATTCATATGAGGAAGTGTGTATAAAGTGCTGACACATAATTTATGTTATTTCCATTATCTAACATAAAATGTTTTATAACAACAGTGAGAGTGCATTGTTTTCACTTAAATGCACTGGATGGATAGATGGATGAAAGGATGAAATCATGATAAGTAGAGAGATGACATGTATAAACTTTACAAAGATGTTTTTACAATCTAATTCTTCCATTAAAATACATGGATTTACCTATAGAAGTCCCACAGGAGGAGATAAGTAATTAAAATGTTATTTTCTACTGTTTCATGATTAAAGTAATCTCAGGTAAATGTTGTTGTTCCTCAGACATATTACTTGTAAACAAAATTTTAAAATTAGCAACCCAAAATTAGTACACTATGGAATGATTTTGTTTTGTTTTTAACTATTTTACTGAAATAACATTACTTTATATAATTGTATGTTTCATTTGTGAATCATTATAAATCAACATGTGAAAATAACATAGTAAGTTCACCACTAACAGTCTGATTCTATCTTTCACCATATAATTGACCTCACTTATCCAGCCCCACCTTTCGACTCCTTCTGGTAACCACTAATATGATCTTAGAGTTTAAAAGTTTATCTTTATTTCATTTGGTCTGTTTTGTTTCTGAGTATATTGTGAGTGAAAACATACATTTGTCTTTCTCCATCTGACTTATTTCAATAGATATAGTGTTCAGTAGATTTGTCCATGTTGTTAAAAATGGCAGGACTTCATCTCTTTTTTAGTGATTAGAATACCATTGTGTAATATGTACCAAAATATTTTTCTGCTCATCATGTCAATAGGCACTTAGGTTATTTCCAGCTCATGGCAATGTAAATAATGCTTCAATAAACTTAAGGGTGCATATATCTCATTTTTGTGGCAAACAAAAAAGCACAAATTACTCAAATATATTGTTTAATTAAAAAAAGTTAAAATGAAAATTCTAAAGAGTATCATACCCACCAATTTGGCAAAATTATAAAGTTTGACAATAGATATTGGCAAAGATTTGAAGAAATCAGAACATTATACACACTGCTGGTTGAAGTTTATAATGTTATAAGTTTCTTGTTGGCATTACATAATAAATTTGAAAATGCTGTTTCTTTGTGAAACAAATTTTTTTTCCTAGCTATGTAGTCTAGATCAATTGCTCTCAAAGTTGTTCCCTGAAACCGCAACATCCACATCACCTGGGAACTTGTTATAAAATCATAATTTCAGTCCAGTGATGGTTTATTTTACCTGTCAACTTGATTGGGCTAAGGAATGCACACTTAACTGTTAGAAAATTATTTATAGGAGTTTCCAGAAATGATTAGACTTGAATCCATAGCTTGAATAAAGAAATGTCACCTTTATTAATGTGGGCAGACATCATTCAGTTACTTGAGGGTTTTAACAGGATTAAAAAGGAGGAAGGGTGAGTTCTTATTTCTCTCTCATCCTCCTGCCATTGGACAAGGAAACTTCTGGTTCTCTGATTCTTTAGTCTTTGGGATTTACGCTAGTATGACCCTCCTCCCTGTCTCAGACCTTGGGCTACAGATTGAATTATACCTGAAAAACTTTGTTGAAATGCAGTGTTAATTTTGTCTTCAGTTTAGGACTTTCCTGGTTCTCTAGCTTGTGGATGGCAGATTGTGGGATTTCTCTGCCTACATAAGTCAATTTCTATAATAAATCTCTCACATTTATATTTGCATAATGTTATATACACATATATGATATTTAATATAATAAAGCTCCTCATATACATATATATATATACACATACATACAATAATATATAAATATATATGGCAAGTGGTCTGGTTTTCTAACAGTCAAATAGGTATTGCTGAAAGTGTTTCACTCCTGAAAAATCAAGCTTCTGTTTGAACTACCTAATTCAATAACAATCAATTCACTTCTTTGAGAACTGTAAGTAATTTTTGTAAATTTACATATACTAAAATAAGCTCTTTTATTATTCCTATTTTACAAATAGAAAGCTAAACTCAAGGTAAGCTAAATTATCAAAATTACAGTCATTCAATAGCAGAGTCCAAGATTAAGATTGTCACTTGTCCCAGAACTGTCTTCAGGCAATATTTTTTGCATAATTAAAATGTAAATAGATAGAGTTCACAGCATATTTTTGTTGTTGTTTTGACTGACCTAGGAGGTTCCATGTAAACAAAACCTTGTTAGTGGTTTCATTTATTCAAATCTATATTAATGTAAATTAATCTTGGAAATCAAGTGAAAACTACAGTAAGAATTTTTAGGAAAAGAATGAATGGTTGAATAGATTGTGGGAGAATAGATTGTTCAACACAAAGATACGGAAACAGACTAGAGAGAAAAAGATGAACAAAAGTGTAATTTTGCATAATTTTACTCTTTTTATGTTGGAATACTTTTGCAAATGAAAGATGAAACAAAACAAAAAAATTCGATGTATTTGTAAGGTATATTTCTTCTTCATGATATTTACAGGTTTAAATTGGATAAATATCTCAAAAAGATAGGAAGTATTATTAATGGAGACATTTCTAACCAGTAAGAAGTCAAAATGGAATCCTTTATGTCACTGTATATAAAATGAATACAGCCTGATACATTGGATAATAGGATTCTAACATGTTTTATAAATATCCAACTCTAACTTTAATGATGACACTATTTTAAATCCTTTCAAGCTCTAAAAGTACTTATTTGCTTAATTGCTTCAACGGAACAATAAGATAGTTGGAAATTTTCACTCTAAATGCAATACTCTGCATTTACTTTTGACATTTCTGTCAAGGTTATTTAAATGCCTTTTATTTGGTTCTTCATGTAATATAAGTAAGAACACTTACTTTCTATTTAAATGTTATATACAAGTTGAGCATCAGTCCTCAAACTGCACACACAAACATGCAAACTCTGTTTAACTCACTAGTGTACTCACAATTATTTACACACACACAAAAAAAAACACTCACACACAGGAGGAATAGCTATTCTACAAATTGCAAAAAAAAAAATCTTACCTTTTATCATAAACTATTTCTCATACATACTTATAAATATCATTAGGAAATGGAGATATGTTTCTGCGATAGTTCACTTAATTACAACTCTTTTATTAGGTCCATTTTAACCTTAAAGTTTACCCCATAGTGAAAATTGACACAACCTGTAGATACACTCTCATGAACATATTAAAGGTAATGCTACTACTTTCACTCAATCAAGCATTTCATAAAAATAGAATAAGAATAAATGGTTGTCTAGAAATAACATGACAGTATCATTGACAATAAACTAATAAAATTGAAATGGTTTTCTTGTATCTTATTTATTTTAGAAAATTAATTTGTTACAAACCTTAGCTTTTACCAAAAGTGGTGATAATGATACTCTATCCATAGAATGCTCATTAAACAGTTGAATAAATCTAAAAATTCAGTGCAACAATGAATATATATTAAAAACACAATTCATACTGAATATTTACTATTTTTCATTTAATTAAATACATATTCTCTGATAGAACTTTATATTTCATAATTTCTCACATAATTAAAAGTGTAGAAATAATTTAATCACAGCCCTATTATAAAACATAATTCTCTGGTCAGTCTTATTTTACATTTCAATTTTCTTAGGCTGCTGGGACAACTTTCTTCCAAAAAAGCTCCAACAACTTTTGCAAACCGTTTGGTATATGAAACTGAAAAGTGAAATAGTTTTATTTTAGCAGTCAGTATTTGTTTTTTAAGTATATATTTGACTAGCAATTTATTCTAATTGCTAAAAGGTATAAATCAGGTTAATTGATCACATTTCCTAGGAGTGTTAGACAAGGCAAGAATCAAGACTTTTATCAGCTCTGGGTATTAGGACAATTTATCATCTCTTCATTCTTAATAATTTAGTGTTTTTTTCCAAGATGTGATCAAAATTAAATGCACATTAAGAGTTTCATGGGTTTATACTTATATTGGAGGGAATATTTTTTAAAAGAGAAGAAAGAGAAAAGAAATCTCTAGGTCAACGGGGATCTATTATGATCTGACAGTAGAAAACTATATGGCATACAAGAAATTAAAATATAGGAAGCAACTGGGGTATGCAATACAACAAAGAAACAATCAAGCAAGCAAACAAATACATACATACAAAATAAATAAATAAAGACTAAAGCAGGGACAACTTAAATTGTACCAATGTCACATTGAATATACTATCAAATAGTAGCCACAAATGACAACTGGAGATGTCCTATCTAAACAAGGAAGCAACTATGAAGACCCATTACTTCATATGAAGAATATATATGAATATATATTCTAGATATACCAAAATTAATATTTAATGTAAAATATTCCAATTTTTAAATATGTTAATAAATTTAATTATTTTAAAATGTAATGATATTTTAATCAAATAAATAAACTTTTAGCCTAAAAACCACTAATTTGTTATCTGTCAAAACTAACTTTCTATTTGATATTTAGATTTTCTCTCTCTATATAAGTGTTATATATGTGATTTTCACAAAGAAGTTATAACTTACATGAAAAAATGTACAGATAATGATTACCTTCTTGCGTGAAAACTTCCACATCTGTAAAATTTCCATATTAAAATTATTTTATATATTTTATAGAACTACTCTTTTCTCCCATCATTATATGTCATTGTTAGTTTCATCTTCTAAAGTAATGTTAAACAAAATTGGTAATTATTCTGCTTTTGTTTACTATACAATCACATTCTTATTCTACCACAATATTCATGTTTTTCATCTATTTTATGTGTATGGTTAAATTTTCTTCAGCATTCTGTTGGGCCTCCTTTGACATGGCAGCATCTTTTTACTAGCATTATAGAACCAGAACATAATGCAAATGAGCTAATATTGCATCACATACCACCACTACTATAGTATATAAATAATCTTTATTTCTAGAAGTATCTGATTATTCAGACTGAGTCTGGCATTTGTAAGATTTTCTCAAGTTTCTGAAATATTGTTTGCTAATAAGTGAATAAAATACACCACAATCATTGTAAATATACAATTAACATTTTAAAGGCATGATCAATTTATTTTCTATTTCTTAAACTCATTTAGTGTCACAGTTCCACTTCTTAAGAGAATAAACAATTTAAAGCTATGGTAATCATTTCTTATGTCTACCATTGCATCTACAGTAAGCTATTTTTTTCACAATTGTCTAAGCAAGTCAAATATCTCTTATATCAGCTCCCTATACTTTTGCAAGGCTATTGATGAGTCACATATTTTTTCTGAGATTATAATCTGATCACCATTCCTATTACCCATTCTACTATACTTGCATCTGCAATTTCAGATTTGTATTTATGCACATTTTATTTGTATTTATTTATGTATATATAATGCATGTACTTTCTTGACATTTATCACTATTTAAACACATATTTATACACATTTCTTGACATTTACTTTCTTGTACTTTCTTGACATTTATCACTATTTAAACACATATTTATACACATTTCATAGGCTATTTATACACATATTGTTTGTGTAGTTTCTTGACAATTAACAGATGGAAAGTACAAGTTGCTGAGATTGTAAGATCAAGTATTGTATGATACATACCATTTTATCCTAGGGAATTTCTACCTGACAGTTGTCAAACAGTATAATTCAATGAAGTGCTAATAACTTCTGTTTTAAAGGCACAAATAGTTGTATTCTAGTCCATGCCATACAAGTTATTTACCCTCTTAAGCCAATTTTCCTATTTTGTAAAGTGATGATAGTAAAATTATCTACCATATAAAATTTTTAAGAAGATTTAAAAAAAGTTGATACTGAGCGTGCTTAGTGTACTTTCTGACATATAATAAATTTCCTACATTGCCTTGGTGTTAATACAATTTTCACCATCAGTCTTATACATCACACTTGAAATCTGTGGCTCAGCATCTGTGGAAGTACTGAATGTCAGGCTTGGCCCAAAGCTAATCCTTAGATTATTAACCCTTATATGTTTACCTTACACTTACCCTAGATCCCACACATGTAAGAGAGGAAACTTTTGCAACAATAATAAAAAGATAAGGAAGCAATTTGCTATTCATTTAATTTGTGGTTTACTACTTGATAGAATCTGGCATTTTGTTTTTTTGAAATATTAAACATGCCTACACTCAAAGGGGGCAAACCAGGCAAAGGGGGTTAATTGCACAAAGAAGGAAAAAATGAAATAGTGGTAAGCATTCTGTATTATATACTGATGTAGATTTATTATTATGTACATCTTAAACCCTGTTAATGTTATATGTAATATTCCTTCAATAAAATAAATTAAAAACTAGATTCAAAAATAGTGGTTGCCAGAAATTGGAGAGAAAGTGAGGACTAGCAAAATGAATGTGATCAAAAGGTAAAAACTTCTAGCTATAAAATAAATAAATAAATCCTGGGAATAAAATGCACAGCATGAAACTATAGTTATTATTGTGTTATATACTTGAAAGTTGCTAAGAGTGAATCTTAAAAGTTCACATCATAAGATATAAAATTACAACTGTATGGTGATAATTATCAATTAGACTTGATAATTTTGCAACAGCAAATATAAAATTGTTATGTTATATACCTTAAACTTATACCAACTACATCTCAATAAAATATATAATAAAAAAACCTAAATAATAAAAAGTTGGCTACTCATATTTTTTCAACTAAAGTAAAAAAAAAAAAAAAACACATGTTCTAATTGAACTAAAACCTACTATTAATATAAAGGTAATCTTATTACATATTACTTTCACAAATCGAAAAGCAAAAATTAGAAGTGTATTACAAATGAACCAAAAGGAAAAAATTTCAAGCAAGAGAAATCAGTTATGTACTTGGAAGGACACTAAGTTATAGGGAACAAAACATTGCTTCAGTAGTGGATCTTCTGACTCTGCAGTTTGCTGCAGTTTTTCTTCCTGGATGGTGTTTGCTCAAAAACAGACATGAGATCACATGACATGTAGTATATCCTTCTACTGTTAGAGATAAATGAAAACCATCAACAAAAGCCTGCTGAAAACCATCCTTTTCTTCATTCTTTACATCAGGGCAGCTGACAGTACACCCATGCTCTCATCAGGCCCCTTTGGGCCATCTGATATGTATTATTTTCACTTGTAACAACTGTTATTACCATACTCCAAACAGTTAAGTGTTTAATCTAGAGACAAGTCTACAGTGACATCATCAGTCACACTAGACTTCTGACAGTCTTTAGACAGAAATTCCCAAAGAGAAAACAGGCAGTATTTTATTTTACACCTTCAGTAACTTTTGCCTTTCACAGTTGGTAATAAAGGTGATGTGCTGAGCTTAAGCAAATCAATTTTTTTACTTCAAACTATACAGCCGTGTTTTTCCTCTCCGTTAAGTACTGAGCAGGTGGTGTTTTCTAATCATTTATGTTCAGCTTTTCTTCTATCATGAGAGAGAGAGAGCTCAGAGAGGTGCACAGTGACATTTGTAGTTAAATGATAATGAATAAAAGATTGTTGTGTATGTTTTGATTAGGAAAGAATTTAATACCCGACCATGGCAACGGAAGTATATGAGGTGGGACTGAATCCTGCCCTCAGTAATTCAGAAGTCAGTCATCATCTAGAAGTGCTTTGTCTTGACTCTTTTCACTTGTATATACGTGATTAATTGGAACATGAACAATACAAATATTCGTAACATTATCTGCATTTAATAGAAACAAGTAACAAACAGTAAACATCTTGGGGGGAGGAATTCTGAGGAAAGTGCAAATGAAGATGCAGCAACCACAATACAAATTAAAGGATGTCTGTGTGTTGTCAAGGGTTCATGCATAATCAAGAAAGCCAACTTTCTCATCTGGTAATATAAGAGAAAGTCACATTTTGATTTGTTATATTTCATTCTCATTATAAATAAAATAAATAAGAAAGGAATTATGTTTAGTAAGACAGATTCTGTGTACTGTATAGCTAACTCTTATTAGTCATTTCTTTCTTTTGTGAGTATCAAAACAAAATTCCCTAATTTATCTGACATCTCTCAGATGCTAGATAAATGAACAATAACATTAAGCTCATTAATAAGAAAAAAGTCTTAAATTTAGTAACATATATATAGAGAATTTCCATGGTGGTCAATTCTGAGGTAGCTGAAGCAGACCCACATTTATATTCTGAGCTGAGGCATGGAGGTCTCAGGGAAGAGAGAAGTGAATCATTAGGTGGCCAAGAGGAATGATTCATTATTACTCTAATAGCAAAATAAATAACTCTCCTTTCTACATTCTTATAGAGAATAGTGTAAAAAGATCATTTCTGTATTAGGAGAATGTTGGAGGCTCAGGGAGTGGCAGATGACTTCTTTGATTAAGGAAAATGCTATAGGGTTAGAATAGTTACTTCTCCTTTGCTTCCAGGTTATCATCCATTGTGCTTGGCTCTTCCTATCAGAGTGGCTAAAGTACATAAGACCAATTCTAGGAAATTTTGGTGCTCTGTTTTAGCTCCATCACTTTCAATGTCCATCCTTTCTATTATCTTTCCTTTCCCTCCCCCTTCCCTTTCATTTCCTTTTTGAATTCTGGATTGTAAACATGTGCATTATTTTGAACTTACCTTCTGCTATGAATGTTATACACAGAGAAGACTGGGAAGGTGACTGTAAGTAGATACAAGGAAAGAGCTAACACATTCATAAAAAAAAAAGGTGAGGTGATTGTCCTTCTGATTTTCTTTACTTTCCCTTTGTCACACTACCAAAGGAAAATTTCAAATATTTTGCATGCAGTTTAGGCTGAAAATATCTCTGATAAATAGGGTAGTACAGATTTATATCCAAATCAAATAAAATATTTTGAAAGTGGAATCAGCAATAAAAGAAATACATGGCTCAGAGTACAGGAAATGATACAAAGCTAGAACATTAGCATCTATTTTATGTGATTAGATTAGTACAAAATGAGGACAATAATTTTTGGGTTAAACAAAATGAATAATAAAAACAAGATACAGAAAATAATGAACTACGTCAAGCATTAGAAGATTAAAGTCATCTAGACATATAGGAAACTGGAGTTCTTTTGATGAGTTTTGGGCTATATGTTATGAGAATGATAGACTAAAGGAAAAAAAACAGACAATTTTGGAAAAAATAGCAATATAATTTCATTATGAAATAATTCACGGACTTTTTATTCTCCAAAAATTATTATTCTGTGCTAATATTTCAGAATTTTGAAGTGACAGAGTTAATTATAATCACATGCTATAATGAAATTAGATGCTTTTGCTAAGGGAAAGGATTTTAAATAATATTTTTCTAATTTCTTCCATCTTTGTCAGGTATCCATCTGAATTTCTACGTTTTCTCCAAAAGTTTTCAGTATTGCTTGCCAATCACCTTTTCAGTTTTGTTAATAACTTCTCTCATAGTTTATTTTCCCTACATGAAGTGAAAAAAATCCTTATCTTTTTTAAGGGAGAAATGTTAATGCCGTTTTAAAAGGAAACTTAGAAAATAATTTTATGAATTTTATGTCCAGTGATTTTTGACCAATTTATAAGATTGAATAAGGGGCCATACACCAAACTTTTTGAGACCTTGAGTTCAAATGAGTAAAAGACCGGTTTCATTCCATTTTGCTTCAACTACTTATTAGACAGATAACTTGGTGAAAGCTTCCCATCCTTCCCAAGATTGTGCAATGTTCCTGAGCTTTAAGGAAAGAAAACATCTCCATAATAAGCACAAGTTGAAAGAGCTAGTGCTAATATAGAAGCAGCAGCAAGATATCTAAAATATCTAAAATAATTCATGAAGGTGACTACACTAAATCGCATACATTAAATATAGATAAACAGCATTCTATCGGAAGAGGATGGCATTAGGATTTCCGTGCCTCTAGGAGAGAAGTAAATGTCTGGTTTCCAAACTCCAAATGACTGACTGACTCTTTTACGGGATTATGTAGTTAGTGACTTGAAGTTAAACCAATGCTATTTACCATTCTGAAATTCCTAGGGTCCTTGTAAATGATGCTAAATGTGCTTTTCTTGTGCTCTCTAAATGGAATAACAAACCTAGATAACAGCACATCTGTTTACAACCTGGTTTATGAATATTGTAAGCCTTACATTGAGACCTACTGCTTAGAAAAAGAGATTATTTTCAAAATATTTACTTCTCATTGACAATGTACTTGGTCACCCAAAGGCTTGATGAATGTACAAGGAGATTAAGGCTTTCATGCCTATGGGCATACCATCAACCTGTAACCCATGGATCAAAGAGCAATTTTGAATTAAGTCTTATTATATAAGAAATACATTTTTAAGGCTACAATTCCCATGGAACTGGGCAAAGTCAATTGAAACCCTCCAGGAAGGGTTTAACCATTGTAGATTCCATTGAGAACATTTGTGATTCATGGGAGGAGGCCAAAAACATAAGGTTTTTGAAAGATGTTGATTCTAGCACTCACAGATAACTTTGAAGGCTTGAAGACTTTATTGGATAAGTAACTGCAGTTGTACTTGAAATAATATGAGAACTGGAGTTAGAAGTGGAGCCTAAAGATAACTAAATTTTTGCAATGTAATTTTCAAAATGATCAAAGAAAGTGATTTATTGAGGTGGAATATACTCCTGGTGAATATGCTAAAACATTCTTAAAATGACAAAGGATTTAGAATTATACATACTTATGTGTATATATATGTGTGTGTATGTATGTATGTATATATATGACTTATGTATGCATAATATGATACATATATATGTATTTACAATAGCCATGAGATTTGAGAGGACTGACTCCAATTTTAAAAGAAGTTCTACTGTGGTTAACATGCTATCAAGCAACATTGTAGGTTACAGAGAAGTCTTTTGTGAATGGAAGAGCTAACTGATACAACAAACTTATTAGACTTATTTTAAGAAAATTTTACATCACTCAACCTTCATTAACCACCACCTTAATCTATCAGCGACCATCAACATCCAGTCAAGATAGTACATCAGCAAAATGATTATCACTCAGGGAAGGTTCAGATGATGGCTAGCTTCTTTAGCAATATGTTATTTTCAATTAAGGTGGGAACATTATTTTTAGATATATTTCACATTTAATAGAATACCATGTAGTGCAAGTATATAAATGCACTTGAAAACAAAATATTCTTGTGGTTCACTTAAAATTGTGACATTAATTGTATTATGGTGATCAGGAATAGAACATGTAAAATCTCTGAGTAGTTTGTATATACAATTTTTTTTAACCACTTGTTAAGAACAGTAATGAATCTGAGATTTCTTCTACATGTAACAGTGGAAATGAGACATGGGGACAGTTGCCAAATAGCTGAAAAGCAATAAATAAAAACCAACCAAAAAGAGTACTTTTTTAACAATACTTGAAATAAAAGTCACATTTGTCAGCAATCTCCAGAATATACTTGAGCAATGTCACTTAGTTCACATGTTATTCAGTGTTATTTATAATAATTTAAATTAATGTCAAGTCATTTGAAGAGAGTGAATTTAACAGTTAATTAAAGAATAAGACTAAAATCTAGAAAAGCAAAATTTCATTTTGATTTTGAAATCAACTCTGATTACTTTGATAAAGGAAAGATAATCTTCTATAAACCTATTCATTATACCTCAAAAGAATCCTGTGACTTTCTCAAAGATTAATGCCCATTTCTTCAGTTAGTGCAAGAAAGTATTGAAGATTGTCAATGAATAACAAAACATTACCTGAATATAGCTGTAACATTAATAAAAAGAACATAAACTTTCTGGTTATCATTGACATATAAGGACGCTAGCTATTTAGCAATATAACATGAATTTAGCAAATAACATGAATTGAGTGTTCTATATATAGTAAATATTTTAATAGAATCGTCAGTTATAGAAGAATGCTTTATATATGTATATGAATATGTATATGTATATGCATATGTGTATGTATATATACATACAAGACCATTTTTATTTATCTGAATGAACAAAACAAAAGAAAATGAACTAAAATATACTACATCAACAAATTTTTTTAAATTTTATGCTAAAACTTATGCATGAGATAATGATAAAATGGGAAAGATTTTCTTGAGGAATATATGTTTTGAAGATTCTAAAAAGAGGAAGAGTTTGGGTTAGAAACAAGAAAATGGAAACAGAAAAAAAGTAAAGAACATTTTCAAAGAGAGATAATAATAAGTGATATCACTTGAAGCTCTGAGAATCACATAGGTTGGCTGGAACCCAAGACCCTTTCAATAAAGCAGGCTAAAAGCAACAAAAAAGCAATAGCCTGACCTCTGGAGAGGAATGTGTATGATCAACTCAGGAGGCATTGGAAGTTTATCGGCAGGTGAGTGAAATGAAGAAAATTTTCTAAGATGGCTATCTTAAATACTTACATGTACTGAGTACTTATTATTCTGACGACATATGTTTAGTAACTAAGTTAATTCTCATAACAAAAAAAACATACAAGAGAGAGTCTTTTAATATTATAATATGGAAAAATGAAACTGCATCCAAAAGCACTGTAATAGCTGCCCTGAGGTTCTATTCTGCGATTGTAGTTATTCAAAACCAGATAGTCTTCAATCATAAGTATGCTCATAACCATCATGCCACATTTTTTCTCAAGACAGTTATAAATATTAGTATAATTTTGAGAAAGTTTGGGTGATTGAAACAAATCTGAGAGATATAATTTTTGTGGCACATAAATATTAGATAAGAAAAAATAAAAGGAAAAAGATGTCTTCTTTAGTCCAATATAATAGGATCATTACCACTAAAGTGCTGCTGCATCTTGGCATACCAGAGGAATAATCAGCCATTGATATACACAGTACAGTGTAACTAAAGTGTGAGCATGAAAACTCATGGCAGTACGAGTCATCTAGAAATTCCTTTTAAGTAGTATCTATTCTAATTCACAAACATATTTTCAAAGAATCTAGAAAAATGGTAATGCAATATAAGCTGTACCATATGAAGTCCCTAGAAGTCAGAAAGATTGCATACAAAAAGACAGCAAGCATTTTTAAAGATTTATTTAATTACTCTTATCCACCAAGGGGTGATCTATTAATCATTTATATTTTGAAATCACAATCCTACAAAGCTAAGCAACAATTCCCACCAATACAGCATCTATTGAGTTATTGCTATATTATTTAAAATATTAAAATATTTTCCCTGGTTCATATGATCACTTTTTTTCCCATGAAGTTAATTAGCAATGAGGCATTGAATGGCACCTGAATATTTGATTTAACTTTCTTCTCCCTCAGTTTAGATCTTTTTTATTTCTTTTCTACCTATCTAAATAATGTAATTAACTTTATCAATTGTTATGGTTATTATCTGAATACAATTTGAATTTTTCTAGTCTTTTCTTAATTTACTTAAAAAACACAAATCATATTTAATCTTTGTTTTCATCAAGAGTGATAGAATGGAAGCTGGACCTAATATGACAAGTGGCAGCTGGACCTAATATGACAACGTGGCAGTAAATAGGTGACACCTCTTCGTTTCATGTCACATATATGAAAAATTTCTTGCATCAATTATATATGAAAACTTTCTAAAACTGAGGAGTGGGAAAAATCCTCTGCAACTAGGAAATAGATAAACAAAAAGAATATTCATTTCACTGAAAAATATGCAGTGGGAAAATAGAAAGTGAAAATACATGATGAGTCCTTAGGGATATAAAATTATAAACACAATGAAATATAAATATACACCTAAATAATGGCTAAAATAAATATAAATATTAATGTAATAATAACAACAACACAATTATATATATGTATATATATGAATAAGCTGTGGATACAGATAGAAGCCTTAAAGAAACTCCAGAGAAATGTACCAAATGAAAAAACTCCAGTTACAAAATAGTATATAATGCATGACCACTTATATGACATTATTTAACTTATGAAATAATAGGAATGAAGAACAAATTATTTGTTACCAGACATAAGGAGGAGTTGGAAAGGAGAGAGCAGATGCAGCTATTAAAGGGCAACATGAACTATACCTAAAGTGATGGGGAAGTTCTGTACCTTGACAGCATTAGTCTTTATATCTTATTTATGACATTGTACTATAGCTTTGCAAGAGGTAACTATTTGGGAATACAATAAAGATTACAGAAAATCTCTCTGTATTAATTTTTACAACTTCATATAATTTATGTTTATCTCAAAAACTTTAGAGATTTTAAATACCTAAGGCTTCAACTCAGAAAACTAAAAAATAGGACTAAATAAATTCAAGGCCATCAAAATCAAGGACTTATAAAGTTCAAAAATAAAATCAATCAAACAAAACAGAACAAAAGACAATAGATAAACTCAATGATCTAAAATTTGGGTCTTGAAAAATTCAAGAAAATTGACACATAAGTAGGTACTGATTAAGGAAACAAAGACAGAAAACACAGATCAACGAAATCAAGAATGAAAGGGGTTAATATTAACAAGCCTAAAATATAATTATAAGAAAAATATTTTAAAAATGTTATGTCAATGCTTTCTAAAACTGATATGTAAGGGACACATTTCTAAGAAAGAAATAAACTATTAAAACTAGAGAAATAAATATGAAAAATGAATATACCATTGCAATAAGGATTTTTAATTGGCATGTAAATGCCTTCCATAAAAATTTTTATGACTACATGGAATCACTGGTCAAATATTTCAGAGTCAATTAAAATATGAAACCAATCTTTCAGAAACTTTTTCAGTAACTGGGACAGAGTAATTATCCAATTTATTTTATGAGGGAAATATCTAATACAAAAACCAAGTAATGAAATTACCCCAAAAGAATCTCTATGAAAAATTATCAGTGAAATATTAGTAAACTACATCTACAGCTATGATTACCCATCATTAATAAATACACATCCCAATTCAAGATCATCAAATTCAAAAAGAAATCAATATAATACACTTTTAATATAGTATACATGCAATATACTATGTAATGTTATTAAAAACAAAACCCACATGCTCATTAAAATAGGTGAAAAAAAAGTATTGGAAAGAATCTAATATTCATTGCTTATTTAAGAAAATTGCTGCAGAAAGCTAAAACATATTACTGGTAAAAACTAAAACTTTAACTGGAAAGTCACTCTATGTTTATGGATTGGAGGATAGAATTCTGACATTTCTCTGAAGATCTCCTCATATATTTAATATTATTGCTACTTTACAGAAACACAAATTATATTAGAACTAATCTTTCCCTGTGAGTCTTTAATATAGATAGAGAAAAATATTTGTTAGTTACTTATACAATAAGTATTTCAATATGGACTGTTTAACAAGCATGTAAAAATGGCTTCCTGAAGATATTTTACATAAATATTTATTCTAACATTTGCATGATTATGCTATCATTGTGTAAAATTTATAAATGAAACGCATTGTACATTGACCAACAAAATGTATTCATGCAAACACATTTGATACCTTATTATGTATGACTCAAGTAAACTTCAATAATGCCTTGGTAAAAATTTAGACACTGCCTTGGCTTCCAATGGATGATTTGTAAGCAATGTATTATCTATGCTCCATCAACTTTTCACTGAGAAAACTAAGTTGCTCTCTAATGCATTGCATCAAAAGGAAGATTTGGAATACAAAGTTCCATTATATCTTTTTCTTCAAGGTAAGGGGAGTAGCCAATATAATTAATGAAATCCTGACATATATTCAGCCATGTTTTTCAGTGCTTGTAAATTTTCCTAAACTTATTTTCATCCAATTCTCTACTGATAGCATTTAGTACAGATTTTCCCACAGTACAAAAGTCAAGGATTTCAATAATAAATATTTTATTTCTTCCCATGTCTCACACTATTCTATACATTCTGGAATTTCCAAGAGATTTGAGACATAATCCTGATACTGAGATTTGTATTCTTATTTCATAAGGTAAAGAATTTGTATAACAATAAAATACATATGTATAGCTGATATAAATGGGAATTATATGTGCTAATATTATAGAGGTCTTTTATATAGTTAAATGTGTTCAGTCTTGGAAATGGTTGGTATCCTGATAAGGGAACAATCAATCAAGTAAAATAGGCAACTCAGAACTTATTATAAAATGCCCAGTTTTCTTCAGAAAAAAAGATGTAGTTTTAAATTTAAAAACTGTGTTGCCAATAAATATATAAATACCATTTGTTTTTATGTCTAGCATGTATAGAGAAAGTATCTAGGCCATTGCTAAAAATTCTACTTCAAAGTCTTTGCAAGAATCTGCTTTTTCTAATTAAATAACAACAACCATGCTTTCAAATAATCAAAATGTAAGATAATATGATGTGACCTTACAGAGTATTTATTCCACTGTGATTCTTTTAGAAATAAAGTAGAAAAAATTAATTGCTTCAATTTTTCCCCAAGTGTACCAAATATTTGCTGTCATTACAATACACTATGTCTTTTTCTTCAAATTAATTATCTTATAAAGAAACATTGTTGGAACTGATGAGAGACATCAACACCAACACAGTAAGTATATGAGACTTCAACACCCCACTTACAACATTGGGTAGATCACCTAGGCAGAAAATGAAAATGAAACAGCAGCTTTAACTGACCATTTGGAACAGTTAGGTCTAACAGAAATAAACCAAATACTTTATGCAATGACTACAGATTAAACTTTGCTCTCAAGCTCATATAGAACATTTTTTAAGATATATCATATGTTGACACAAACTATGTCCCATCAAATTTACAAAGACTGACATCATACCATGCAACTTCTCGGAGCACAATGACTTAAAGCTAGAAATAACCACAAAAAGAAACCTGGAAGAGTCCGAATTGGAGATTAAACAATATGCTTCAGAATGACTCTTGGGTAAAAGAGGAAATCAAAGAGAAATGTAAAAATACTTAGAGGTAAAGGAAAATGAAGACATTTGCTACCAGAATCTATGGAATATGACAAAAGCAGTACTAAGAGGTACTTTCCTTTCAATCCAGTATCACTGGAAGAAACAGGACAAATCACAAGAAAGCTATCTTTACATTTAAAACAACTAGAGAAAGAAGAAAAATTAAAGTAAAAAAAATCAGTAAAGAAAGGAAATCATTGAAATTCAAGCAGAAACAAATGAAAAGAAAAACAAAAAGACAATCCAGAATATCAGTTAAACCAAAGTTTGTTCTTTGAAAAAAATAAACAAAATTTGCAAATGGCTATAATCACAAGGAAAAAGAGAGAAAACACTCTTATCCAGAATCAGAAAAGAGAGGAAAAGTTATAACCATCACAAAAATATGAAACATCAAAAGAGACTACTATGAACAATTTTATGTCAATAAAGTGGACAACATCAAGGACATGGACAAATATGAAGAAAAAAACCCACCAATACTAAAAATGAAAGAATTGATAACCTGAACAGAACAATGACAAGCGAGGAAATTGAAGTGGTAATCAAAAGTCTCCTTAAATATAAAAGTTCAGGAACTGATGGCTTTTCTAATGAATTTTACCAGATCTTCAGAGAATAAACCTATACTTCTCAAACTCTTCCAAAATATTGAAGAATAGGGAACTCTTCCAAACACTTCCTATAATGCTAAACACGCAGATACTAAAAACTGATAACGAGAACAACATGAAAGAAAATTCTGACCAATATCTTTAATGTATATAGATACAAAAGTTCTCAACAATATATTAGCAAACCAAATTCAACAATGCATCAGAAGGAGCATCCATCATGGCCAAGTGGGATTTATCCCAGGGATGCCAGGATGGTTCAACATATGTAAATCTATTAATGTAATACACCATATCAATAAGAAGGAGAAAAAAGCATATGATCATATTTGATTAGAAAGAACTTTTGATAAGCTCCCCAACTATTTTTGATAAAAACCCAGCATAAAAGGCAATAATATGTACATATATAACATAACAAAGACCATCTATGACATCTATGACCAGTTATGACAACCATCATAGCCAACATCATAGTCAATGACAAAAATTGAAATAGTTTCCTCTAATATCAAGAACTAGGAAACACTGTTAACTCTTACCTCTGGTATTTAATAACATACTGTAGGTCTTAGTTAAAGCCATTAGAAAGAAACAGCAATAAAAGGAACTCAAATTGGAAAGGAGGAAATAAAATTATTATTATTTATAGATGGCATGATTTTATATATAGAGAGAAAACCCTAAAAAAACTCTGTCAAAAGAACTGCTAGAACTAACCTACAAAAATAGTAAAGTAACAGGCTACAAAATCAACACACAAAATCCATTGCATTTTTGTATGCAGACAACATGCTAGAATATAAAAATATCAAGAAAAACATATCATTTAAAATAGAAGTCAAGAAACCAATAGGCAATGGTATAGGGGAACAGGCCAAGTGGTGACAAAATACACTGGACAACGATAAAGGACATTTGGTGATTTGGTGGAGGGCAGCATGTGTTGATACAGCTGAAGAATGGGGAAATTACACATATGGGTAAACTATACATATGAGTTTATTTTAATGTGAAAAATGAAAGCTACTGCAACAAAAACAAAGATAATATAGAAGTCAAAATCAAATACCTTAAAAAATAATATGGGGGGACACAAAGAAATGGAAACATACTCCCCTGCTCAAATATGGCGCAGATCAGTGGGATAGAAAAGAATCTCCAGTAGCTGACTCATACACATACTATTAGTCAATCTATGAAAATGGAGCAAAAAGCACGCAATGGAGAAAGTGTCTTCAGTAAATGGTGTTGGGAATCTGGAAAGCCATATGCAAAAGAATGAAGTTAGACTACTCTGTAACACCTTTCAAAAAATTAACTCAAAACTGACTAGAGCCTTAGACGTTAAGACCAGAAACAAAAAATATCTTGGAAGATGGCCTAGGAAAGACATTCCATGACCTCAGTCATTGAGAGGTCTTTGGGTACTCAACTCCAGCATAAGGGAAATAAAAAACAAAAATAAACAACTGGTATTATATCAAACTAAAAATCTTCACATCTAAAGAAAACAAACAAAAATAATAAGACAAATTACTGACTGGGAGAACTTATTTGTGTTCCATACTTCTAACATGAACTTAATATCCAAAATATGTAAAGAGCTCATAAAATTTAATAACGGAAAAACAGATAATCCAGTCAAAAATGGGAATAGAAATTGGAGACATTTTCCCAAAGAATATATACAGATGCCTAACAGGAACATGAAAAGATGTTCCTACCAACTGGCTATGAGAGAAATGCAAATCAAAACAACAATGAGATATCATCTATATCTCAGTGATTAGCTGTTATTCAGAAGTATGGAAACAACAAATTTTGTCAACGATGTGGAGTAAAGGTAACACTTTTATACTCTTTGTGGGAATGCCAATTGATGTAACCCTATTGAAAACAGTATGGAGATTCCTCAAAAGTAGAATATGAAAAACCCATATGATCCCACCATTCCACTTCTGGGTATTTACTTGACATGTACAAAAAGAGGAATATACAGAGATTTATGCACCCCCATGATTATTGCTGTTCTATTCACAATAACTAAGAATTGGAAACTACCTAAGTGCCAAACATCAGAGGAATGGATGATGAAGATGTGATAGATACACACAAAGAAATATTACACAGCCTTTAGAAGGGAAAAAAATCCTATCATTTGAATCAACATGGATGGTTCTAGAGACTATTATGCTAAGTGAAGTAAATCAAAAGAAGATATACACCAGATGATCTCACTCACAGGTGGAATGTGACAAAGGAGGAGAGGAAACAAAGCCAACCCTTGTACACTTGCAATAGAATTGAGGTTACAAATAAGAAAGGAATAGGTTGCAGGGGAGAGGAAGTTATAGTGGAGCACACAGGACAATAGAGAAGAAAATTTGACAATTTGGGGAGAACAGGGTGTGTGTTTTGTGTGTGTATGTGTGTGTGTATATATACACACACACATACACACACATCTTAGGAATGGGGAAACTCTACATATGAGGAACCTATACATGTTCTTTTATTTTAATTTATAAAAAAAAGTTTCCATAAGAAAATACAGAAAAAGATAGTCAGGTGGTAATACTTGTAAGAATATATAGGTAGACATCAGTAAAACGAAAATAAAACCTTCAGAGAGATAGCACTACTTACCAAGAGAACTGTGAAATGGATAAACATACCAAATGTTGAAGAGAATGGAGAACAAACAAGCTCTCATATATTTGTGCTTAGAGAGAAAAGTTGTACAGCCAGATTTTAGAGAACTTTGGGGAATTATTTTTAAAATTATACTCACACATACCTATTGTCACAGAATTGAATTTCTAGGCAAATACCATATTTTTGAGAACATTTAGATATTTAAATGAGTGAATATATTCATACAAAATATGCAAGTAGAGAACAACTAGAAATCATCTATTTATCAAACACACACAATGTGAAAGGGCTGGCCCGGGTGTTGCAGAGACAGCAACAGTGATCAATACGACAGGGGTATGGCATGCAGTTCAGAGCTGCATCTAGGATTCAGGACCACCAGTCTAAGGGGAAAAAATAGCAGAAGCAGTGGAACCACTAGAAGAACTGAGCCTCCCAAGAGTTGCTCTGAGAGCAACAGGAGCCCACCCAGTAGGACCAGGACATGGAGTAGGGGAAGTGGGTCTTAGCACAAGGCAGAAGGAGGACCTATGCCCCGGGGGTCTGAGCAAGAGCTCCCCAAAGAAATATAATATACAAGGTGTTGCTAAAAGGCAGCTAGGAAAATTCCCCCACCCCAATGCCTCCCATCATATTGCTCTGAGGTCTCAGGACCCATGTACTGTAAATCCTGCTCCCAGGCTAAAAGGAAGAGAGTCCCACAAAGAAAGAACCTTCAAGGATACCCACAGCTCCACCCAGTGGATGGAAACATAACTGCAGACTGATTGCTGATAGCCAGCAACCAGGTGGTCATCCAGGGTTCAGAGTTGGTCCACTAGGGGAAGGCTATGAAACCTCCACACAAACTCTAACCTCATGGGCTGAACTCATGAGTCCCAACACGGGATCTTCCAAGAAAGTCAACAGAATCCAACCAGTGATGATATCACACAACTCAAGAATTCCCAGGGTTCAAACTAGATCGAGGCTTCTCTGATGCAAGTTAATACCCTACACAAGGCCTTCAATGAAAGGAAATCTAACCCACAGAAGCAAAAAACAGATGTCAAACAGAGCAAAGACACAGAGCTATAGATGTGAAATGAAGGATCCAATTAAAACCCCAGGAAAAGAAATCTGACTACAACAGACATGGCCAAACTACCTGAGGATGAATTTAGGGCAACAGTGATAAACATGCTCATGGAAATCAAGATAACAACAGAAGAAGAGAAAGAGAACGACAAAAAAGAGAGATAAGAAATGAAACAAGATAGCAAAGAAATTAAGAACATGATAGCTGACATAAGAACTCCATAGAGGGACTCAAGAGTAGGATGGATGAAGCCTCCAATGGAATCAGTGAGCCAGAGGGTAGGGCAGGAGAATGCATCACAGAGCCACCAAAGAGAGAAAAGAATGCAAGGAAATGAAGACAGTATTAGCAACCTTTGGGACAGCAACAAAGAAACAACACTCACATCACAGGGGTCCCAGAAGAGGATAGATGAAAGTGGGCAGAAACTGTGTTTGAAGAAATAATAGATGAGAATTTCCCTAACCTGAAGAATGATGTAATCCCCTAGACCTAGGAAGCTCAAAGAGCCCTTAACTAAAGAAACCTAGACACACCTACACCTAGACACATTGTCATCAAAATGTCAAAAATACAAAATAAAGAATCTTAAAAGTAGCAAGAAAGAAATGAGTTACATGAAAGCGGCATAGGATTGTCAGTGAATTTCTCAGTGGAAACTCTACAGGTCAGAAGGGAAAGGCATAATATATTCAAAATACTGAAAATTGAATGAATGATAAAAACTTTCCAGATAAGCAAAAGTTATAGAAATTTATTACCATAAAATCATCTCTAAAAAATAACAAATAAAACTCTATGAAGCGCAAACAAATTCCACTTAAAAACAGTAAGAATCTGAACATAAAAAGTGGGGAAGAAAAGAGAATAAAGATGTGCATGGTTATAATGAGTGTAAGCCTAATCTTTCAAATAAAAATAGCAAATAAACATAGAATTCTTAATACTAACTTTAGGATAACCTCAAAATACATCTCCAGGGAAAAATCAAAGAAGAAAACAAAAAGGGAAAGCAATCAAAATATAACCATACTCAATCCACCTAAGAAGAAAAAGAAAATAATGGATATTAAAACTCTTAGGAGGTGTGAAAAACTCATAGACTGAATTGTGATTTTAATGTGCTAAAATGAATATAGCACTGTGCACAGAAGAAACCATAAAATTATTATTTGAAAAAATAACTTTCAAAAATAAAGGAAATGGAATTATAGTGATATCGAAACAAATCAAGGCCCATCTCTGGAACTAGTTAATTTCCAATTAAATTAATCTAGGAGAGGGAATTAAAGACTAATGGGAAGTTGTATGATTGGAATGTTTTTCACAATAAATTGGACAATTTAAAAGCAGCTATATTAGAACCCTTATTTATATCTACAGTCAAATAAAATTCACATTTATTTTCAAAACCTCTGAAAGGAAAGTTTTATAACATTCAAAAAATACCCCACTAATATGAGAATACTACATAAATCTTTGTGTGTTTTAATTAGTCAGGCAAGACTTAGCTAAGTGGACATTTAAGTTTCCTTCTAGTGAACCAATCCTTTTACAAGAAATTGAAATTACCATGGGTTTCCAATGCAGACATCGCCAAGTTAAAGAAACACACTGCACAGAACAAGTCCTGAAAATGACACAGGAATGTCATTAAGAAACACGAGTCATTAAGACATGAATATCTTAAACAGGCAGAGCCAAGTTCCTGGAGAGCATGTGCTTTGCCAAGAACACAACCAGCAGGGACTGAAGAAGTTGCAGGACAACAATGCCAAGGCCATAAGTGTACATTTTTAGACTCTCAAAGCCCTTGTAGAGCCTACAGAGTCAAGCCCAAGATTCCAAAGGGTAGCCACCACAAATTCAAGCAATTGGGCTACATTGCTCACCCCAGTCTAGGGACACATGCTTGTGCCTGTATTGCCAATGCTCTCAGGCTGTGCTGCCAAAGGCCAAAGCGCAAATCAAGGCTCCGGCTGCTACTGCTATTACTGCTGCAGCACCAGCACCAGCTTGGGCTTCCAAAGTTATACAGGTTTTCCCAGAAAATCCAGAATAGAGACATTGTGCACTGTTATAAGGATATGAGGACTGGTGTGATCCTTGGAGTGTTGTCTGCATGAGGTTGGTATCCTCCTGCTCTTTTTACTCAAATAAACCTTAGGCAGGTTCTGTCAAAAAAAAAAAAGAGTTAAAATGTCAAAAATAAATGCAAATATAAGAATATTCATAACAGCTGTTTCTTAATAGATGAAAATGGGAAAAATAGAGAGAGAGAAGAAATTATTATAATGTAAAACAATAACACTTCAAAAAAATAAAAGTTGAGATATACAACCGTTTGAATAGATATCAAAAATATTATGTTGCATAAAATAAACCAAAAAACAAAAACAAAATTGAATTCTATGACTCCAAATAAATGAAGTTCAACAATAGGCAAAATAAATCTGTGCTGATAATAGAGACCTGAGGGAAGTTATTGATTGGGATAGAGCACAGGAAATATTTCTGGGGTTGTGGAAACGTTCTTTATTTAAATAAGGGTGCAATGAACATGGTTGTAAAAACATATAAAGCTCATCATTGTGCATTTCTAAATAAATTTTAGTTTCTAATGTACTTCTAAAACCTTTTATTAAAACTGCAAATTAATTTTTATTTATATTTTTCTTACATTTTCATATATTTCTAAGAGATGAACTTGTGGCTTAAGATTAAGTATTCTGTTTAATAGTTATCCATTTATAATTGAGTGAATTATAATTGAGTAATAATAATGTAAATCATTATAACATCTATAATTAAGATATTATTGTCTTCATTTTAAATTGTATTGTAACTGTGGCATCCCAGGACTCGCCTAAAATCACACAATTATTAAGTGATGTAATTAGGACTCTAATTCATGTCTGTTCCTAAGTAATATGTTTATTCTTGTTCAATTTAATAACTTTAATATGTGTTAAATATATATAATTGAATTAATTATAATTACAATCAATATATTTAAAATCATGTGAGTCAAATAACACTATATGATATGGGTTGAATTTGTAGTCATAATATTCAACTGATCATTGCTATTCAGCTTCATGTGAAAAAGGGAATACTAGTATTCCCCAAACTCAAGGCTATTGTATAGTTTAAATAAAAATAAACTACATTGAAACACAGAGTACACAGAAAATTATCAATTTTCAGAAGTCTCTGAGTTTTCCTTTTATCTTTTCATTCTTACCATCTGTCTCTCAACATTGCTGCTTCCCATACGGTCCTCTGAGATTATCTCTCACCCTCTGATCAGTACCCTCTGAGATAGATTCCTTTGGAAGCAGATACATATCCTTTCTTGCTCTTTATAATTTCCAAGATTTTCTTATTTCTCCCCAACCCTACAATTTGTAATTCCATGCCATTAGATTTTATTGACCATTCCTTTCCATTTCTGTAGGTAATAGTCTTTGAAGTCTACATCCTGATTCATTTTTATTTTTTTGCACTTCTGTCACCATCATAAGTTTGATGTTCCATAAAATTCCTTATCTTCTTAGATATTTGATCTGCAAATTTCTAATACTCCTGCCATTTTCAGGATCTTAACCACTCAATACTGTGTTCTCAGTTCAGGCCATCCCATTATTCATAACTTCATATTTTTACAATCTGTTAAGTCTCTGAACATTGCGTTCTCTGAACATTAACTTCTGTCTGTCCAGTCCACTTTATTTGCTACTAAAACTCCTTGTGTTCATTGGTTCATTCTGGATCTACAATCTCATAAGTAAAGTCATATTATAATATGATCAAATTTTTAATTTCTCACTATTATAATTCATCCAGTTCAATGTAATAGTATGTGTTACATGAGTTGTTTAATATCCCCTTTCTTCCACATTTGCCCTCATCTTCAGTTTATATTCAATATATAAAAGGATATGACATAACATAATTAAGGTCATGTCACGCATCTGCCCAACCACTTTCCCATCTCACTCTAAATAAAAGGTAGGGTCATTATTGGAGCAGTTTACAAGGCCCTATTGACGCTTCCCACCATCTTTCTGACTACATTGCCTATTGCTCTTCCTTTATCTCTGTCTCAGTCACACTCTTACCCAGAATTCTGAAGCTCTCTACTATAAGAGTGACTCTCTCGCATCAGTTCTGTGTGCTTCACAGACTGAAAACAAGTATTCCTAGAACCCCATCTGGATAACTTTCTCATTTCATTCAGATCTTTCACTCAGACACCATCTTCTCCATTATGCTTTCCTTTATTTCCATAGTAAAAATGAAATCCTTCTCCTTATATTGCCTATTAACTTCTCCTGTTTTGCTTTTCTCCACAGCAGTAACAACTACTTAACATATTGGATGGCTTAATAATTTATTTTACTTTTAAATAAAATTCTACCACAGTAATATAAACTTCAGGAATCTAGGTATTTTTGTCACGTTTGTCCACTGCTATGTTCACAGTGCTTGTAACAGAAAGTGGTGCATGGAAGGCAACAGCATGAATGGACAGCACCAGCGTGAATAGACATCAGTCTTATTACCTTTTATCTTATTTTTTATTTTCTAATGTCCTAACTACAATCCTTTGGGCATTCTTAAAGGAAGTAGCAGCATTCAAAAGAGAAAGTTGGACCTTTTTTAAGTTATAGGCTTGAGATTTTGCTTTTTCTAATGTCATTAGAAAAATCAGTCATGTTGCTGCTACTCTCAGTTTTCATGACTAAGATAATATCAGATAAATTATTTCTAGAGAATAATATCTTTCTTACTGTTGCAGGACGGATGAAAACAAGTTTTTGCATTTATAATCATCCTATCTTTTAATTTTGTTATCACCTCTCCTTACTGTTCTTATTTTTCTCTTTTTTCTTACTTTCTATGTTAGGGGAAAAAACATATAAGAAAAGGACAGTATGAAGATCAAGCTAATCCATCTTAATGTCACTATGATTTTATATGCATTGTATTTTATTATATACAGTTGATACTTAACCTATGTATCAACCTATAATTCATACAATTCATATAACCATTTCTTAATGATAGTGTTTTTAATTTTTCACAACAGCAAAATGGTCATTCAGTTATTATCATTAATAAATATTTCCTTGTGCATATTCATGATTTATTTTTGTATTAGAGACACTTGGGAGATGATTTTTAGGCAATTGATGTGTATATAGCAATGGATGAATGTATGGATTGATGAATGGATGGATGGATGGAGGGGCGGATGTATAGATGGGTGGATGGATAGGAGTAATGGATGAGTGCATCTATATATATAGTTCAATAGTTTTTCACTAATTTTACTTATCCAGCACAAAATTTAAACCATTATATAAAAATAAATTTTAAAGATAAGAGTAGAAAGTTAGGGGTGTTGCTCCCTCCATCAAAACCACCAAAAATTGAAAAAAAAAAAATACGAAGGGACTGTTTTGGAAAACTGGATTCTTGATTAGTCAATGACAAAAATTAGAGGAGTTCTTGACACAGGAGGAGTTGCAAGTGTTTGGTAAGAAAGTGTCTGTGTGTCCAAGCCAGACAACATTGCCCATTCTTATTGACATTCTTACTCATAGTAACTGACAAGTGGAAACAACTCGTGTTCTTCAGTAGATGAATGCCTAACCATTGCATGGTATAAACCTAAAATGGAAAATTATTCAGCCATAGAAAGGGAATGAAGCTCTGATAATGCTACAACATGCATGAACCATAGAACTATGCTAAATGAAATAAGTCAGACATAAAAGGACATACAGTGTCCTTATGTGATAAATCTTGAATAGTAAAATTAATAGAGAATACTGATTTCAGATACCTTGGACTATGGAGTGGGAAAGGGAATGGAGAGTTATTGGTTAATAGGTGCATCTTTCTGTTGGAATTAGAAAAATATGGAAATGGTAGTGATTATATAACATTTTGAATGTATTCAATTTTGCTGAATTTTGCATTTTATGTGCTAAATTGTATTTTATGCATATTTTACCTCAATAAATGAAATGCACTAAAGTATTCTGAAACAAAACTATGTTGAATAGTTAGATTTCTGTGAGCTGTAAATTAAGAGAAACATCAGCTAAATGTGACTTAAACAGTTAAATGCATCATAGGGTGCACTCTGGTGACATAGCGACCAAGTATACCCTGGGAGCAGTCCTGCATACATCCCAAGGCCCTCCAGGGTTCAAAACCCAGGGTCTTTGGGGAACAAAAAATGTGAACAACTAAATAAAAGTAGATAAAGTACTTTGTTCTCTCTCTTTTTGCCTGCCTGCCTGTTCATCTATATTCCTGCCTGCATCTTTGCTTTGGAAGGAAGGAAGGAAGCAAGGAAGGAAGGAAGGAAAGGTTTTATTAACAGATAAGGAGAGAAAGATTTGAAATTACAAACATGTTTGGACTAGAAATTCAATGACATCATCGATGGCTTAAGATTCAATCTATCTCAGCTTTGTTTTATTTAGCATTGTCCTCATGCTAAATTTACTTCATGCATGTAATTCAGTCGTTAACAGTACTTTATGTAAGACCCTTAACAGTGAGTACAAGAGAGAGATGATGCTACTCTTTCTTAGAACTTTGAAGAAAGTTCATCAACTAAGAATGCCTTAACCTTGTTCTTTTGTGAACAACTGGTAATGTAGAATAGTGTACTATTAACAGTAACTCCCTAAATGCCCTAATACTGTCTCTGTTTTGTTAGCTTAATGCAATTTACTTTTATAGTAAAATATTTTATAAAAGTTTAAAATTGAAAATAAGTTATTACAGAAATTATTTAATAAAATTCATAGAACTCATAACTAGAGAATAAAAGTCACTCTAAGACTGGATACAATTGACTATATAGAACCTACTAGGCAAACTGTTTCACTGCATGTTTTACTAATTATCAGTTCACTCCTTATGACTGAACTATTTTGCAAGAATAAATCCTAGCCTTAGCAAAGCCACATCTCCATTGTATGGTTAACTCTCAGTTCTGTATAGGACATTTCAAATGGAGATGATACATCAATTTCAAACCTTTATGCAATGTAATGTGAATGAAAATTAACCTGGAAAATATAATTAACATTCATGGATTATTAATTACTTCTTCAAGCAGAGGTATTTTAAAAGGCTTGATTAAAACCCACAATTCCTTAATTTGGTATTTTAAATGAAGTAGATATAATTTAAGATGGCTTTACAGAACTTGATTTTGCACCTGTCTTTCCTACTTTGTTCTATCTTGTATTAATCACTTCAGGCTTCTATGACAAAATACCATAGACTAGGTAACTTGCAAATAGACATTTATTTCTCACAATTCTGGAGACCGGAAATTTGAATATTAAGGTACATGAGCATTCTGAGCCTGAGAATCCTCTTGATTTATAAAATGATGTCTTCCTGCTGTATTCTGACATGGCAGAGAGAGTGCTAGCTCTGGTCTCTTCCTTAAATTCTCCTGGGATGTATTCACATTTTCCTGTAAGAAAGGAATTTATCCTAACTCAGCTCATTTTTGCATCAATACAGGGTGCATTCAGAGCACTGAATGTAGCTACACTTAAACAAGCTTGCATGTTAATTAAAAAAAGTAGAAATCTGAGGTTTGTTTAAAAAACAGATACCAAACAAGTATTCACCTTAAAATGGTCTTAGCCATGCTTATAGCAATATTTTTCCACAATTTGATGATAAAAAAATTTGGTTAAAGAAAATATTAGAAATAAAAATATCCACATTAGAGTAGAAAAGTCTATGTATTTATATATTTTCCTTACTTATATGTGATCAGTAGTCTGTCATTTTATGCATTGTACTCAATATTCTCTGCATACATATATTTACGAATTGCCTAAACTATCAAATTCTACAATTAAATTAATATGTAAATAATATGAAATAGTACTGATAGTCTGAATACTATGGTATAACAATTTTGTAATGTCTTATATGTGCTATAAATATTTGCATTCATAAAGTCAGAGAACTAACATAGTCATATTTTAAAAGCCAAAATCTTTGAGTAAATTTGAAGTAGAATTATTTTATTTTTAAAAATATATATGTGAATTCAGTTGACTATCAAAAGCTTATTTATCAATATCAGAAATAAATGGGCTATTCAAAGGACATTCCAATATTTTAAAGGAATAACGCATTCAAGCAAATAATGTCTTTAAAATAGTGATTTATTTTAGTAATAGAGATCTATACATATACTTAAAATTTATTTAGCTTATAGAGTATTTTATCCAAATTTTCATTTTTCAGTTTTATATGTTAATGTAATATTTTGTTTGTTTTTGTATTCTTTTACAAAAATATTTTCATCCAGAGACCATCAAAATAGAAAAAAAAATCCTGCCTTTGTGAAGTGTTAATCCATTTAAATTATTAATAAGGGTTACTGTTCAAAATGTTAGGGTGTACAATATAACAACTGGCATTTTCATTTGAATAGCTACAGAGTACAAACTGAATATATCTATATTTTTACATATATTTAGGCCGTTTATAACATATGCTAGAGGTGCCCCAACAAAGAGGCTTCTTAGAATTGGTACTTTTATGGTTCTTGTGCTGTTACTCAATTTAGGTTTTTGACAAGGCATTCATATCTGACCTTTTACTTCCTTTTCCCGAAGTCTAGAACCAAATTATCCTATAAAAGAGTACTGTTAGAAAGTATTCTATGAGATGGGTGAAGAGAGAGCAGGTCAGGATTATTAGCTCCTTCAAAGACAACTTCAAAAATGGTTTGTAATACTTTGGTGAAGCATTTTCCTGCATAGTAGTTTTTTAATTTGATCAGTCTAACACTGTGTTCTAGAATCACTAGATAGCAAGCACGAAATATGGAAATGCTTAGGTACACTGAAAATTCAAGTAAGGTCAAGGAAACCCACTAGATCCCTGTCCTAATGTAAATTAGATTCCCATAGAGCAACTGAGGTCCACAATTCAGTCCCTAGAATACAGAAGCTCTTTTCTTAATGTTTTCCTAAAAGCCTTCTACTAACCACAAAATGCCACCAAGAATGTGACTAAATCCATACCATGAGTACACATCACAGTAACATTTGTTTAGTAAAATATTTGGAGATATTTAAATCTATCGGAGATTGTCCTGATACCCATATATATATATATATGGGTAGAGTATATAATGTAAATGCATACAGTGCATATAAATGTATATAAACAGTATTTAATGTAATGTTTTTGCAATTCTTATGTGTTTCCCTTCAGTGAATTTGAAGTAATACATCAACATACAGGTAATCCTTATTAGTAATAGGTACTGTGTGAATCAGAAGATCTATGTTCATATTATTGTTAGCTACTACGACACGTAGACAATTGCTTCATTATCTTTTATTTTATAAATTTCACTAATACTTCGATTTCTTCATAATTTTTAAATTAATCTATCTCAAAATATCTTGCCATAAATAACTGTAGTTAAATAAGAAATAGCAGTCATAGAAGAAAAATTAAAATGTTTTGTAGCTTTCAGGCACAATGAAATAAATACCACATCGTTTTGTCATTTACACTTAATTATAAATAATATTAACACTATTTCCAAAGAAAAATATCTCATGCCAAGAACTTTTCTTAAGCTTTAATTAAAAATATTATATTGCAATTATACCTATCACCCTTAGCAAAATTACAGTAATAAGTCTCTAATATAATTTTTATATATGTTATATATATATATGATCAAGAATAATTACATTCTAGTTGCACATCTTTGTCTATTCTGATTACTTGAAGGTGGTAGATTCATTTTTTAACAACCTGAGTTATAAATATTCTCTTTGCTTTTGCTATCAGCAAAGAGATGATTCATAATACACTGAACAACAAAGTATCATGTATTGTTTAATTTAATTAAAATTGATCCCCTGATTTAAGATAGACACATTTTAAATTTTGCATTTCTGTTGATTAAAGGAGAGACTACATATTTGTTCTTCTAATTTCCCTTAAATAAGGAAGATGTTTTTTCTTAATTAATGTCCTTTTAGCTCTCCGATCTTGGGCAAACTTTTTGACGTTTTTGAGTTTCATTTTAAATAGCCATGAGTTCAGGATGGTTGTTGTATATTCCTCTCAGGATTGCTATGTAGATTAAACAAATGAGCCTCAGCAGAAACACTTAACAAAATTTTTGCAATATAATAAAGAGTAAATATTAGTAACTTAATATTTTTACTTATATCATGTAGTACACTTTTTTATATTGATCTTAAGAATTTCATCTGATCTCAGAATCATATCCAGTATTGATATTTATCTCAGAGAACCATTTCTCTTGTAACATTGCAATCTACTGATTACATAAATGATCAGCTTTACTGGCAAAATATTCAGATTTAGGCTCTTGTAATAAATATATTTGTATTATTTGCAACAGTTGTCATTTCTCAGTAACAAACAATCCCATAATATTAATGACTTAACAAAGACGAAAAATAATTTGTTACTGCCATGATGTGAACTGTAGGTTCAAAAAACCCTGTAGGGAAGATAGAACATGCATCAAGCTCTATATTCTAGGTGTTTTTTATTTCACAGAATTTTTAACTAACAATTTTTAATTAACAAATATTCGCTGATAATTCTGGCAAGTTAAGAGAGAAGATGGAGAAACATGAACCAGTTTTGAAATTCTTCCACCTATAAGGAAAACATCCACTGTGCACTCATGTTTCATTGCCCAAAGCTAGTCATCTTTTCTTTTACCAGGGCAGACCAGGCTCTCCTTTCATGCGTAGAGCAGCAAAAGAGAGATAACCCTTGGTAGATAACATGTGTCATAATGCTGAGGTTTTTGTATTTCTTTTATTTTATATCTCTGCAGTTATTCCTTTGTAATTATCAGTCTTAATTATAAGACTTTAAAAAAACTTGCTTTAAATATGGCATATAACTCACCCCAAATCCTGTTAGAATAAGGTGGGGAAAAATAAATACATGTTAAGAAGAGACGTTGAACTTTTTGCCATTATATATATTGTGTCTACAATACTGGAGCTCCAACAATAGCTATGATAAATTTTAATGTATAGATATTAAATAAACCATGCATGGAACTATAATTTGAATTGGTTTTGTTATTTATCATACATTTTTCTATTTTCTTTATATTGTTTCATTTGTGCCTAATAATGTATTCTACGAAATTGACAATGTTTAAAGGTTTTATTCATTGCCATTAATTTTTTGTCAGTTCTTCGAACTATTCAAAGATTATATAACACCTCTGTCATCTTAATATGCTGAGTAACTTATTCTCACACTTGAAAATGAAAGAAATAAATCACAGCATTGGTAAGCAAAAATAATGATTAATTCTCTAATATATAAGATATTTGACTTCTTTATTGGTTGTACTAGTTTAAATACAATCTATAAACTACCCAGAGCATGAATACACACCACTAACAGCCATTAAAAAAGGTTTGCTTTGTGAGTCTATCTGATTGACTTACTGATTGAATGAACAAAGTATTAAAACAAAAATTAAGATATTTTTGCAATGTTAATTGGAACCATTCTAAATCTAATGAAATTTTATTCTCTTTATAATGAGAAAAATATACATCAGTTAGGATCAAAATGTTACAGTGTCCATAGAAATTAATTTAAAAATGGTTAGATTTTGTTATACATATTTGAATAGTTAGAACTTAATTGCAAATACATAAAAATGGCAAATGTGTCTTAGATGCAATGTTTGCTTTCATTAAGCTACCTCTTTTTTGTTCTGAGAAGACCTTGCAAATGTAATACATATCAGAGGAGATCAAGACTGATTACAAGAAAATATTAAATGAAATTACACCATGTCAAGTCCTTTAACATAAATTATATATCATATATCATATATCACACTGTCAGCTACAAGAAGGGCTGCAAGACAAAATGATAGATAGGATCTTTCTTCCATGTGAGTTATTAGTAGCTAGTTTGACTATGGAACGTATTAAAAGATTCACATTTAGACTAAAAAGTCACTTACAGAAAAACTAGTTTTCTTTTTCATATTAGTGTCCTTAATGTCAATAATATTTGACATTCCCATATGAAAGTGTATTAAATTCTGTTTTGTTCTCTTGTGTCAACTCGCCATAATGTCCCTTTTATCTAGAAAAAAATCACTTTTTATATTTCTTTAAATTGATATTCTAAATGCTAATTTATTTCTGCTAACTACTAAGATTAGCTTTGTTTCCAACAAGCTATTCACAGATTGTTGTGATAGATTTTTCCTCATGAAAACCTTATAAGTCTCAATTGAACTTTGAAAGGGTCTTATAAGTAATTCTATTGAATTTGCCTAAAAACAATAGCATCGGCAAGTATGTGAAATTGATTTTGCTTACAGTTTTGTACTGCATTTTAACTTTAGTTAGCTAACTGCAACAGTATTAATTTTCAAAACTTCTAACAGTTTACTTGGATTTATTAATTTAGCAAATATATATTGAAAATCCACTGTGTTAGGCATTTTACTAGGTGATGATGACATGTAACTGTGAGCACAGTCAGGTTCTCTTGATTTTTCTGGAGTTTCAAACCCAGCTAATGAAGTACTAGAGGGACATTTAAGTAAAGGGCTTACTTGAACCTGTATAGGCTCTTCTTAGGGGATACTTCTTATGGAGGTGATATGGATTATAATCAGAAATATAAAGAGAAGTTAAGTAGGTAACTGCAGCTATAAGATACCTTTTCAGCAGAAGAGACACTGTGCAAGGTACTTAGGGTTGGGTAACAGCATAGTGCATTCTCAAAACTAGAGGAAGACAGGAATGACTGGACTTCAGAGAACAAGAAGAGGTTGGAAAGAAAGGCTTCGTTTTTGAGTAATTTGGGATTTTCCTAAAATGAAAAAAATTGAAGGGATTCATGAAGAAAACTGACATTTTATAAAATTTGTGTTTTGAAATATTCTTGACTTCTACAGTGCTGAATTTTAATGTGGCAGACAATCATGTGCAAAAACCGATTAGGAAGTTACCACGCTGCTTCAGGTGGTATAGTAGAGTTTGTGGCAGAGTAACAAGTGACTATCTTCAAATAAATTGCTCATCTTTTATTCAAATGGACTTTTTTGGATGAATCTCAATTCTGAAAATAACCTAAACAATTTTACCTGTTACTGATTTTTGACACCCTAAAAGTTTGTGTGTCAAAGTGAGTGCTTCACATGCCTCTTCAAAACACTGATCTCGTTTTAGAATGGTTTTCAGACAAAAAACATACTATGTAGGTTTTATTTCTCAAAATGTTCTCCCATTCAATAAACTTCTGTCATATATGTTAATTTCCAGACCTCCATATGTTAGCTGTGTTCCATACATATAATATTTCAGTTTTATCATTAAAGATTATAAGAAAGAAATTTACATTTCAAAGCAAATAAAAAACAGCAAGATACTTACAGCTATACTTCTTACATTAACATGATCCCAAATGATACAGAAGTTTGAAATTTAGTAAATTATTTTAGCTCTGTAATGCCTTTTTTATTTTTTTGTCAATATCCCCCTTTCTTTCTTAATGTTATTCTTAAGGTGTGGCTAATTAGAACTGATTAATTAATTTATGAATACTCTATGGTAGATTTATAATTTAAGCTTACCTTTCTCTAATAATTATCAGTGCAATAAAATGTGTACTGAGGAAAATTTATTTTGAACAAATCAATACAAAAAATTTAGGTGTACTCAGCCATTATAGTGAAGACTCTAAGATAAATCCAGTGAATATTTGAATAGTAAACTAATTATCTATTTTTCTACATCCAAACAAGTTTCTTTGGTTGCACCAAAATTCAAGATATTAAAATAAAATATGTAGTTCAACATAGATTCCAAATTCTCTGTCCTACTATAAGCATTCTATTTTTCATTTGTGATTTACCTTGTATTTAAATACTTCATAGTTTCTATGCTACTCTGAAATAGTCCATTATTCCTTAACTTTTTTTTAAAGCATCAGTAACCCCATTTCCTGTGAGAAGTTACCATTCCTTAATACTTGCAGCTCTGCTGGGACCAAAAACCGTTATATTTCCATACAACGTAAGAGTGCATGAATAATCCCAAATAGGCTAGTCATCCTCTCCAGCATGTTAGAAAGTCAGAAGTCATTGTCTCCACACTCAGAAGAAAATAAAAATGAAAACACAAAAAAAGCAAAAAACACATGTAACATCTATCAACAACTTCTTACTCCATCAGACATTTGAGAATATAAAGAAAGCTACTGGCCCCAAAATTAGACAAATGAAATGCAAAAAAATCAGACCTCAGTGAGGCAGAAACTCAGAAGTAGAAAACATCATGGAAGTCAGAACTAAGGCAGGAAACCCTAACTGTAGTTGATGGATTGTTAGACATTCAATGTGGACAAGTTTGAGATTTAGTTTAGCAAAAGATATATTATGGTAATACAAGATAAAACAAAGCTGGAGTAAGTATTAATTTCAGGCAAAGATAATCTAAGAGCAAGGAGAAGTACAAGGGATAAAAAGTAGCATAGTATAATAATTGTTTGATTCTCCAAAAATAACTACGAATTCTTAATGTAAATCCACTTAACAATAAAGCATTGCAATACATGAGATGAAAATGGATTAATCTCGAGAATAAATAGATATATTGCCTTTTAGATTGGAGACATCACTACCCTTCTATTACTAATGGGTAGATTCAGCAGGTAGACAATCTAAAAGGACATAACTGAATTGAGTACCATCAAGTGGTCAGTCTTATTTGCTTTTCCTGGAAATTGATTCTTGAGCACAGACATCAAGAGTAGAATATCGTCAGAGACATAACCTAGAAAATATGCATCACAACCTGGGGATGGTCGTTCAAGCATTCAAACTTTTTAGATGCCAATGGTGATACTACTGTGAACCTAATGTCGAGAAGCATTGTGTCAAGTAATATTCTCAGTTTCTTCAGTCTCAGATATCAAGGGTTGTGATAGTTCTTGCCTTTTTTCCCCACAATACTTCAATTTTGTATTTTACTATTCAATATATACTTTCACATTTTTTGTTAGATTCATTACACTGATTGTAATTTTTAAATCTGCAAAGGTTACTATCTTATAGTGTCTTGGCATTATTGTGATAGTGCATTAGGTACTATGCATGGCGATCTTAAACTGCATCATCACATTTATTTTTTATAAATACTCTGACCATTGACAATTATTATTATTGAATATATATGCATATATATATACATAAACAAACTGGCATTTTCTATTATGGAATATTTGAAGAATCGTGTGATATAACTCTAATCTTCTATTAAAGAAACACTATCTCTCTGACAGGTCCAATGTGTCTGTGACAAGGACAAGATGACAGATACTGGAGAACACTTGCCTGGCAGCTCACAATAAGTAGCTGTACACTCAGTCTTCAACCTGAAATTTCTGGAGTACTTTACTAAGCAACAAACCAGGCTAGATAAGTGAGAACATAGGTTGGATAGAGGAAATAAATGATGCAATGATGAAATGAAACATCGAAAAAAATAGAAGCTGTGACAATATGACTAATGGATTTTACTGGATTTTTTTAACTTAAAAGACAGAATTCTCCTTAGTGCTAAAATAAGATATTCTGAAGAAGATGAAAGAATTTCAATTCAAATGAAACAGTCCATATGAAACATATCAAAGAGAATGTAAATAACTTTTTATGCTGAAAGAAAGCAATTGAAGGTAAAAATTGTACATATCTGTGACTTTTGAACTTAGATATTATTCCGTGTAAGCAGGGTTATTATAACTCCAAAAATCTATGTTGCTTTGAGGTGTCAGTAGCAAAATAATTAATTCAAAAGTAATCACTCATTATCTCTTATGCATCATACATGTTTAAGTCTTCTCATTAAGCATTAAATTGAAATATGTGAAATCAGTTTCTTTGATTAACTTTGAATAAAGGTACATGTCTGCACTAAATGGATAATGTAGTTTGATATATTTGTCAATATCTGGGGGAAGTTTTTGAAACGAACTAAAATTTAAAAATGTTTAAATATATTATCTACGAGAATATGGTTGTATAATATAGATGAATCCTAAATTTAAAAATAATCATATTAATCTGTCTTCTCAGAGTCTCCCCTGCAACCATTTATGATATTTGTTTACATCTGATATAGTGTTAATTAACATTTTACCAATTTTTATTTTTAGCAAAACATGTCTTTCCCCGGAAATTCAAGGTTAATTTATGATTATTCCACTCTACCCTTAAACCCTATGATATATTTTTGGTTTTACTGGTAAGGAGGGGTCATTTGGAATTAATCTTTCTAATTCTCCTTGGGTGTTTTAAACACCAACTATATACTAATAGAGAACATTCACTGAAGTTTTTTTTGGAGGTTTTTTACCAACTGATAACCAAATTTCTTAGAAAGCTAACGATATCATATCTTTAAAAGGATTTGTGCGGCAATGCTTGAAGAAAGAAAGGGACATCATCTGATAATCAGTTTTGCCAGGTATATCCTAAAAACTAATGATTTATTTCTATTTGCACATATTGTAATATTTGAACTTTATTAATTGGGAATATGCCTTAGACTCAACAAATTATCAGAGGAAAGTGCGTTTTTGTTTTCTTTTGATTTATTTGGTTTTCTAATGGCTTTGTAGCCATGTAGCTCATTGCAAATCAATACTTATATCTCCAGATCTTAAGACACTCTTAAGTAGCATTGCTAACAACTCGGAAATGTGTTTTACAAAGTACTACCAGGTTCTAGGTGAGGTGTTAGAATATCTTGGTTTCTTTCTGAAAAAACCTGTCTACTCACACCGATATGAGGAGCTGATCCTTGATTCAAAGTACCTCGGGGGAGCACACTCACCTAGGCCAGAGCCAAACTAGCACAACTCTCTACCAGGAGGGGAGAGAGCAGAACTTCCTGTTAGTTTTCAAGGACCCTCTTCTCATCAGGAGGAAAGCCGTAAGCAATGTTGATAAATTATAAATAAATAAATAAAAGAATCTGGAATCTCTAACAAAAAAGTTAACATGATTTAGAGAATGCTGAACCAGAAAAGACAACCTTAGTGAATCAATATTTATGTTATATACAGAAAGGTACTTAAGTTTAAAAAAAATAATGGGAGTACTGAATATTAAAAATATGTAAGAAAAAGAAATATGGTAGAAACAGATTTAAAGAAAAGTGAGAAATGAGACTAGTGAGGAATTCAAGATTTGCAATTTTATTAAAATTAGAAATAGAATCAAAAGAATTAACTGAGAGACTTTTTAAAAAGGAATTATGATACAACCATAATTGTGTTTTCAAATCATGGTGTAACTTTAGTATGCAGTACATGGGGACAAGACTGGAAAATGATAGATTATTTCAGTAGCATGAAAATGAGGATGGCTGTAATAAATGAAGAAAAGTCACCAAACGAAGTAAAAGGAAGCACCAGGTTATTTTGATGGCTTTGTTCTTCATTCATTAAATCATGTTTAAGATACTCTCAAATATCCATTGTATTTATATGGTTGTATAGTTTAGGAGATTGTTAGTCTGGTGTGTGACTAAAATATCTGTTCATTTTAGTAATTTATATAATATTTACTACTCATCATGATAGATCATAGAAAGATATATGGAAATAGATTGTCATAAGCAAAATGATTTGAGAAGCTTTCAGGAAGATTTAATGAAACACATTCATTATGGAGTCACTTTCTTATTAAAAAACACACAAAAGAACAGTTAAACATGTAACCATGTGGATTAAATAGGGAATTGCTTGACGACTATATTTCTCCCCTACTTTCTTCTGATAGTCAGAGTCTCTGATCTGAGTAGTTCAAAGTGCTCTGGCAGCCTCAATAACTTATAGTCCATTGATAATTTGACTGTCTTTAAGAGACATCTTGATCGCTAAACTTCAGATATTTGAGTCTCTAAACCCACAGAGCCTAGAGCTTACATAACCGCAAGGTCCAAAAATCAGTTACTGGGAATTTTGATAAGCAGGACCAACCAAAAATCTACTTCTTGTTTTTCAGACTAACAATAGGTACTTATTTTAAAAGACATATTTGCTTGACAATACAAGTAAATAACTATCTCCTATTTGACACTTCAATTGGTCATTCTAGTTTTTATAAGTTAAGTGCATGCTCCCACACCATTTTCCTATAAACTGGATGCCTCGTTCTAAAATTGTATTAGAGTGGAAATATTCCATGTGTTTACTTTATGGTCCCTCTAAAAGTGAGGCCCTAAAGCACCAAATGCAAGCTATCCTTGTGGTATGTGGCAATTCCCATTAAAGTAAACAACTATTACTTCCAGAAGAAAAAAAAATCTCCTTTTGCATAATGAATTAGCTGCTTAGTAGCCAGCTGGTCTTCCCAAGTGATGGTGCATGATTGGAGACTCTGTATGAATCTTTGTTTTTGTAAGGTTAGTTATTCACCAGTTGTAGTGCCTAGATAAGGCTATGCCAGTGTTGTTGGAGATTGTTTCTGCATCTGTTGTCCCAGTGCTGAGGATTAACTAGAAAAGCCATTTTTACTATACAGACAATATTATAGATACTACTATGCAGTATAAATAATATTTTATTACCTATCTAATACATCTACCTACTACATACTTTTTCCAATATTGCAAGCTTTCTCCTTTTTGTCCATGAGCAACCAGTAAAACTTTTTGCCCATATCTATATCACTATATCTTTCTATATATCTATATAGCTGCAGATATATAGATATATATATAGCCAATTCATTTTTTTATATATTGTAAGTGACCTGATGCATTAGTCAACTCCATCACATATAGAGGAATTTCTCTTTCCAATTTCCTGACTGAATGTTTTCAATTAGGTTTTACACTTACTAGTTTAAATATCATCAGTGTCTCACAGGGCTACCTTAAGAAGGGACTCTAGGGCAGTTGTACATTTTCAGCTTGTAATTACATACTGAGTCTAGCTGATTGTTAAATTAAGCAGAGCAATGTCACCATCCTACTCCAACTCTCAGTATTGTTCACTTCCTAATTCCTGCCACCATTGAATCCATTAGCTTACATAGGAAAGCAAAATTTATGTTGCTATGAGATGACTTTAAAATAGAGAGATCACTTTGAATTTTTCAGGTGCTTGATATAACCACAATAGTTATTGAAGGTGGAAGAAGGAGACAGAAATGGAGAACCAGATAGGTCTCCACTGAAATATACTTCCCTGATATTGATGGCTTTGAAGATGAT
Source organism: Solenodon paradoxus (assembly GCA_004363575.1). Taxonomy (NCBI): domain Eukaryota; kingdom Metazoa; phylum Chordata; class Mammalia; order Eulipotyphla; family Solenodontidae; genus Solenodon; species Solenodon paradoxus. The sequence goes on along the minus strand of RJWH01000069.1, from coordinate 1,684,270 downwards.
GATACAAGTAAGAAAAGTAGACATCTTCTAATTGTTTATAAGAGGCAAGGAAATTGACTCTGTTCTCCAGTGGGATAATAAACTTTCTGACTTCATTAATTTTAGCCAACTGCAATGGATTTTAGGTTTCTTATATTCAGAAATCTAAGTTAGTAAAGACATCTTTTTTTTTAAGTAACTTTAAAAAAGCTGTTGTGGAAATAGAAAACTAGTTTTCAGCCTCTAATCAGTTTATTAAAAGGGATCCTCCTGAATCCGTGTATGACATATTGAGGGAGAGGTGCTGATACAGCAGTGGTAGAGACATGGGCTTCTGGGACCTCTCATCCAGTGACTTGTGACCCAACATGTACTACTTTCATCTTATACATAGCTGGGTTAATTCTTTCTGTTGAGTCTAAACAAAAATCTACATTCACTTTTCTTATAAAGTGGGCCTGCTAGAGATGAATTCTCCCAATTTTAATCAGTCTAAAATTTATTTTGCCTTCATTTTTGTTGTGCATCTCCACTCATTATAGATTTGTAGTTTGATGGTGTTCTTCATTTAACACTTTAATGATATTCTATTATCTTCTGTCACTGATTATAGTGAAAAATCATCTATATTTATATAATTATCTTCTTATATTTATGATATATTGAATAAAAATGAATCCAGCTCTTATGGGAAGTTCTGGTTGTAAGGTGACTTTGTGTCTCACAGACACTCAGTGGCCTATTTCTGTTGCTGTTCGTTATCATGACAGAAACTATTTTCAAAAGCAGCATTATTTTCCATTGAAGATGATTTGTTTTGGTTCCAGATCCATATGGGTTTATATTGTTGTTAATCTTTAGTACTTGCCACAAAGTTCACATGGTGTCATTTTCCAACAGTAATACCTTTAAGATATGGGATCTAATGTGTCATATGACCTGAGGGGCTGGAGTATTTGTACTACACCTTGAACTGCTATAGACTTTCACATCGGAGTCTCACTAAAATCTGACAGCTCTTCATGTTATCTTTTATTGTGTGCCAGATCTGTATTCCCACATGGGGATATTCATCCTCTAGAATCTGAAGAGTCCACCTGTTATGCTCCCTTTTGTGTAATTGGTGGTGGAAAATTCTTATACTTTGGAATTTTGAAATCCTAAAACTTAACTAGTGTTATTGGCATGTTCTGGCAACTCAGGCAACTGAGATGTTGATGTTTGGACCATGTGAAACCCAAGAACATGGGTTCAAGACTTGGGGCTTGGGTAAAAAAAATGCAAATTTAAAAAAAAACAAAACCAAAACTAAAAACCTAAAAGCAAGAAACAAAAACTAGTGTCGTAGTCTCTGCATCTTTGCATAGTGATTATCAATCAACTTCTAGAATACATATGATCCTTCAAGACCTCCATTGTGGTAGACATTAGATATGATTAGCAGATCAGTGATGTCCTGTAAGATGTCCAGTTGATCCAGATTATTTTGAATTTTTTATGTCACGGAGCAGTTAATATTGCTCTGGGCAAAGATGATAAATATATATAATTTTTTATTCCAAGAGAATACAAATTCTAATTTCCCTTTATAATGATAAAAATGAGCTCATTTACTAGGTATATTTCCAATATCATATACTTGATCCCATGTTAATTTGCTCTTGCAAATATGGTAAATCAGGCAGTGATTGCCTTTATCTGGTTTTTGAGATTCCAGAGAGATATAATGAAGGAAATGGAAACTCTCTGAGGATTTCCATTCCTAAATGATTGATCTTTACACATCACACTACTTATTATTGTTATTCCATGGATGTACTAGTCTTCTTTGATCACCACTTTGGTCCAGGTGAGGGAAAAGCAGTTTTAAAAGTTATTTTCCAGTTTCTTCTACACCATAATAACTTAATAAACTAAGAAACTAATATGAGATTTAGGGCAAATAATCAAGTCTTCCAATTGCAACTACATTTTCTGGGACTAGAGAAATGCATATAAAGTGAGTCCTTGGACTTATTAGACCCCCATAGAACCTGGGCAAGGATTAAATATATTACCTATCTCCTCTCGACTATACTTTAATAGGTGAGTCTTGAGAAGCCTTTAGGCTCTGAGTTTCATTCTCAGTTCAGATCATTACTGCAATAGTTTTGAAAAATGTTTATGCTTACTTTATCCATTAAATATTTAACTGAGTGTATTAACAGTCTCTTTGATGGAAAACAATTATTACCATGTATACTCCATAGTGTTATGATGTCTTTCCTTAAACAAACTCATATCTGGAAACAGGTTGGTATCTGGAAATTGGGAAGAGTGTGATTTTTTTTCATTAAGGCAACATCCCTCTGCCTACTCATTGTCCATACTTGATTTCCTTTGATGAGATTGATCAAGTTGTAACCTTATTATAATTTTATTGACTTATAGAATTACCACATCTTATCAATAATTTCCATAACTCTACCCATCAGGCTGTATGGGTGTCACACTAACTTTGTCAAACTTTATTAATTTATAATTGTAACTACTAACTAGTTTCTGAAGTTTAAGTACAATTATTGGACCTCTATTGTGTCAGGATTCTCTACAGTGTCAGGGCACTGTAGAGTAGCATGTGAACATGATACACGCCCAAACCTACAAGTGAACTTGGTGACTGGACAATGTTGAGCATCAACTTGAGTGTAACAGATACACTTTCAAGAATAATAACTGACTCTTCCTGCACCTACTGTTCCCACAGTGTCCTGGAAGTTTTCTATCCTTGCCCACTTGACTTTACCTGCCTACTGACTACCTGCCCCCTCTGCTGTTACCACCTATAAAAGAGCCCCTCACCCCACGGGTGGAGTAGTAGATTTCTGGAAGCATGTGCAACCTGCCACCAATGGGACTCTGTTGTGAGTACAATAAAGACCATGTCCTTCATATTTTGCCCCTGTGTCTTCTCATGATTTCCTCAGAGCATCTCTAGTCAGGGCATTATTCTGCCAGAATGGGAATATCTGAATCACAGATGGTATGGCTGGCAGGATAGTCAGGGACTTCTGTAAAGCAGGATGAAGTGTATATGCCTTTTCTGGGAAGCCAGGAGGAATCCCAGGTGGGTCAGTGGAGCTATGTGGTCTACATGGCAGTACTAGTGAATAGCTGAAGTCTACTGCATGATTGGGAGGATGCCTCTATGTGGTACAGGGTCTAATTGTGATGTTTTGTGATGTAGAAAATTGGTGGGAGGAATAGCAAGGTGGACCAGTGAAGATAGGTGGGTCCCAGTGGCCACACTTGTGAATGGTTGGGGGTTACTCTGTGATTGGTGGGATGTTCTTTACAAGACATAGGACATGCTTCCTATATTACATCAAGTATAAAAAGAGTGAATGGGAAAAAAAAAAAAAAAGGACAAAGACAAAGGACATGAAGGTAGCCTCCTCCACTGTGGCTTAGCACCTGCTACAGGAAGTTAGGGAGGCATAGTCAGCAATGAAATCTTGGGTCCACAAACCGAACTGGAGCAAAACATGCATCTCAGTCAAGCTTACCACAGGGAAACTCAGGGAAGCACTGAGAACATACAGAAGAACAACACAAAATGATTAGGTGGCTAATGACTCAGTGGACCAATCCTTACTCTGTCCTTTCTGACTAGCTGTGGAAAAAACAACTGCAAGTGCTGGGACATCAATTAAAATAGATCTAAATATCAGGCAATTTATTCCCAAGATGCAGAGACAAGAATATTTGGTACAATTTCTCACTTTTCTGACTGAAAATGGCTAAAAGGTTTCCAAGAGGAAGTCTTGGGTACTTCAACAGATAGAATATCTTGGATTCATCTTAACTCTACAGCATAGATATGTCTGCATTGCATTGGAAAAAATGATGGCATGGGAAGTCATTGGTTAAAATTCAAAGCTATCTAACTCTGCTGTCTTTTAGAGCCTGGCCTTCAATTTTGGGCACTAACAGTGTTCCTAAAAATATTATTAACCCTATAGTTTGGACAAAAAATAACAAACAAAGAAATGAAACCAGGCAGACTATATGATTTCAAAAGGAAATGGAAAATGGCCTTGATGCGTTATTCACTAAGATAACAGTAGTACAAGATGGCCTGAATACTGACAATGTCCCAGGGAAAAATAAAACAAAACAAGAACAAATTGACAATTTTCTTTTTGCAACTGCTTTTGAAATGCAACCATTGAGATTAAAGGAAAAAAGTGGGGAAATTACACTTTTAAATTACAAATAACTGTTTTAACTCTTGATTTTATTTTAAACATGGTAGCAAGACACAATAAATATATAACACTTTTACACAGAAAATAGGAATGACTCTAAGACTCCTACTTCAATTTCATAAGCAAAACTAAGAGATCTCTGTCCATGTCTATTTGTATGCTGTCTGTATATGTGTCATAAATCATGAATGCATTGCCCAATTTAATTTTTATCTAATTGGCTCATGGAAGGTACCTTAATAAATTATTGCTAAAATCAAAGTAGTAATTAACTAAATAAGAACTGTGTTAAATTCATTGTTCTTGCCTATAGAGACATATCTTATGCCATCTGAGGAAATTACACTGTGAAAAAAAGCATATGTTATTTGTGAGTACTCTGATCTAGAAATTTTTGCTTCATATTTTATTTTATTTTTACTAACCTCATACACCAAAGGATATCTGGAAAATAAATGAATATAATAAGTAGTAAGGAAGGGGAAAAATAAAAGGAGAATGGATATGTTTCTAAAAAGAAAGATATGAAAAAAGACATGGGCTTATTTTTAGTAAGAAGCACTAAAGGAAAAAATTTTGTCTTTAAGTGAAATGACTGCTCAGTAATGAATCAAACACAGAATTTGAATTATTTTGACATGTAATTGGAAAGTCTGTGCAGGTGAAATTTGTTTTTCAAAGAAGTGTTTTGAAAGAAATTTTAGTGTGGTGGTCAAAGTGATTAAGATTGGAATAAACTTTCATTTTATTTTGCATGTACTAAATTGTTCAAATTATTCTGTATATAGATATACATATGTACACATATACATACATACACGTATAATATACATGCAGACACATATATGTATTTGTATTCTATATAAATGGAATAAAATCCCTTTCTAATGTGTTGGCAAGTCTTCCTAAATCTTCCTAAAATTAAATCTGAATAGACTTTTAATTCAAAGAAAAATATGAAACATCTTTGAGAACTCCTAGGATATCTCTTATGAAGAAATGATCTTCTCTCTAAAAAAAGGGTAAATTGGAACAAACCAAAAAAGGACTTAATTGGTATAATAAACTAATGAAAAGCATTGTCAAAATACAGATAATAGTTAGTCTACTCAGTATATACTTATAAAAATTGTGAAAATTGATGCATATGTATTAAAGTTATGTAGAATTCCTAAAAATTTAATAAATTCTGGTGTAATTGTTATTCTGGTTGTTATTCTAAGGTGCTGTATATCACAGACTCTAACAAGAGTCCATGTTAAATTGTTAATCAGAGTATAGGTACATCTCTGACCATGGTCATTTTAAAGATCTTTGCCATCTGCAAGTAGTAAAGACAATCACATTGTAAGAGATTAACTTTTATTCAAGTTGATTAGCTTTTTAATAGCATTTTGTTGTAGTGACTTTGTTCTAGACATTGAAATCTATTCAACTGTGCAGGTTCCCCATGTGTGAAGTTTTCCCATTCCTCAGATATATATCAACACACCTCGCGCTCCACAACACCAAGTATTCTTCACCCTTGTTCAGTGAGCTCCACTTACAATACTCCTAGCCCTAATCTTATTCCCTATTGGTATCTTCAGTTCTACATCTTCTTTATCCATTCATATGGCATTGGGCACTTAGATAGTTACAAGTTTTTCACTATTATGAACAGGGCCATAATAAACATGGGGGTACATAAATATCTGGGAGTTAATGCTTTTATACTGTTCACATAAATATCCAGAATTGGGATGGCATGGTGGGATCATATGGGATTTCCATATTCTATTTTTACTTTTAAAGAATCTCCATACTGTTCTCCATAGAGGTTATAGAGGTTGCACCAACTGGCATTCTCACCAACAGTATAAAAGTGTTCCCTTTAATCTATATCCTTGACAAAATTTGTTGTTTCCAGATTTTTGGATAATAGCTAATCTCTGAGGTATAAGGTGATAGCTCATTATTGTTTTGATTTGCATTTCCCTAATACTCAGTTAGTAGGAACATCTTTTCATGTGCCTGTTAGCCATCTGTATATCCTCTTCAGAAAAATGTCTCTCCAGTTCCTCTTCCCATTTTTGATTGGAATGCGTGATTTTCTGTTAAGGAGTTTTATGAGTTCTTTGTATATTTTGCATATAAAGTCTATGTCAGAAATATGGAACACAAATATCTTCTCCCACTTTGTAGGTTTCCTTGTGGTTTTGGTGATATTTTCTTTGTGAAGAAATTTTATAGTTGAAGGTAGCTCCAGTTGTTTATTTTTCTTTTTGTTTCCCTTGATGCTGGAGATGGGTCCCCAAAGACATTTCTAAGACTGAGGGTATGGAATGTCTTTACTATGTGTCTTCTAAGATTTTTATGATTTCTGATGTTATGTTCAAATTTCTATTCTGTGTGTTGAGTAATTTTTATGAATGGTGCTGGTCTACCTTCATTCCTTTGCATGTGACTGCCCAGTTTTCCCAACACCATTTACTGTAGAGACGTTCCTTTCTCCATCATATGCTTTTGGCTCCTTTGCATATATGTGAGTCTGTTTCTGGTGATTCAGTTCTGTTCCACTGATCTATGCCTGTATCATTCCATACCATATCATTTTGATCACTATCACTTTGTAGTATATCTCAATATCTGGGAGTGTGGTTCTTCCAAATTTGTTCTTTTTCTTATGATTTAATTGGCTATTTGGTGTCTTTTGTTGTCTCATACAAATTTTAAGATTTTTGCTTCATTTCCTTGAAATAAGCCCATGGAGTTTAAAAAGATGCTGCATTAAATCTGCATATTGCTTTAGGCAAGATGAGCATTTTTACAATGTTGATTCTTCTCATATGTAAGAAGGGCATATCTTTCTTTTACACTACTTCTGTTGTAATATTTCACTATAAGATTGTGTGCTATTAATCTTTGATTCACTTGCAGATTTTAAATAATGTAATTCCCCACCATCCTTATGTAGATAAGACCAGAAATCAGAAGAAAGAAGAAAGAAGCAATGGATCACAACAAGAATTTGGATAATTATTTTTTTTAGGGTTATCTAGTTGAATTACAAAAAAATGTTATAAGCCACCACTATGAACAAAATATAGGCTTATTCTGTTGCTAAATCCCCTACACATTTGCAGAAATTGTGGGGTCTACTGCCATATTGGAGGGCATCCATTCCACACCTGCCTCAGATTGCCTGACCACAATATGTTAGTCTGACAAGAAGTCACCTGGAATTGGGTGGAAAACAGAACACAACCTTCAAGTTCCCAACTGTGCTGTACAGATTGTGTAAGCACTGGGAATTATGGTTTAGACCCAACCTTTTTAGCTAAATGTTCATGGGACCTAAGATGGGTGTGTCTGGAGGCTCTGGCAACAGCAAGGATGCACAAGGATGACCATCAGCTTTTGATCTCAACTATGGAAAGAAGCTGAAACCTGTCATGAGTTCTTTGTATATTTTGCATATAAAGTCTATGTCAGAAATATGGAACACAAATATCTTCTCCCAATTTGTAGGTTTCCTTTTGGTTTTGGTGATATTTTCTTTATGAAGAAATTTTATAGTTGAAGGTAGCTCCAGTTGTTTATTTTTCTTTTTGTTTCCCTTGATGCTGGAGATGGGTCCCCAAAGACATGTCTAAGACTGAGGTTGAATAACAAATTAAAGCAGTACACCAAGCCCTCTGTGTCACCAAGGCTTATATAGGTCTGGCATCCATGACATTTCAAGTCTTCTTATCATGCAGTAAATTGAAGGAATGTCTGTGCACCCAAAAGCTTGGTGGTATAAGCACTGACAGTGACCAAGTACGGCACACTTAATTGAAACAATGCAGCACTGACGAAGCAGACACCTTGGCCCAAATCCAATGGCTGGAAGAAATCTCTACAGAGAATATAGCTCTGTGGAGTCTCTGAAAAATGAGACATGTAGGAAAACAAGTACAGCAATGAGCCTATAATCAACACACCAGTTGGCAGATCTACCAGTCTTACAACCCAAAAGGGACTGGAAAACTTGACAAATACAATGGCCTATTGAAAGATATACCCTCTCTTATGGTAGATTGCATGGTCACAGGAGACTTTGAGATTCTGGGAACGCTCCACCAGTGAACTCCAAACCAAATACTGGGCAACCCCGGTTAGACTGAGGTGCACAGTAACAATCAAACCTTGCAACTGGGAATCAGGTACCAGAATAAAGTGCTCTCGACATCCCTGAAGAATGACACATAGATTGTGAGGTGGCATTGATAATGTCTGGGAGGATTGTAAGCTAGTGTGAGAATGTGACTCATGCCCAAACATGTAAATGACAACTGGTGAATGCTGAGCAAGGACTAAAATGTAATAGATGAACTTTCTGGAATAACTGTCTCCACCCATACTGAGTGAACCCAAGATAAGCTGCCCTGGAATTTTTCTGTCTGTACCTACTCAACTGTTCTTTGTCCTTGCCCACTTAGCTATTCCTGCCAGCTCATTACCCTCCCTCTGCTGATACCCCCTATCAAAGAGCCGCTCTCCCCACCTGTGGCTTATAGCTTTTCGAATGCATGTCTGATCTGTCGCTGCCAGAAACCTCTGTTGTGAGTACAATAAAGAACATGTCCTTCCTTTTGTGCCTTGTCATGATTTCCTTGGACTATCTACTAGGCAGGGCATTACTCTGCCAGAATGTAAACACCTGTATTACAGGTACTAAGAAGTCTAATTCTTATATAGGGTCTCCTACCTCTCAGGCTTAGTTTAGAGATACAGCTTGCAAGACACAGTGCCTACTTACTGTACTTATACTTGCAGCACATTTCTCATTACATTATAAAGAGTGTCTCCTCTGGGCTCTTAAAAATAACTTAGTTGTCTAATGTTACTTCCTGAATTATATTCCTCTCAAACATACCCTTTTTCCATCATCTTTAAAGGCAATCCTGACATTTAAATCTCACTTAGTGTGGGTTATAACATTATTTTTGGTTTTAGGAGCTATCTTAGCATGTGCTTGTACCATACAGTGAAACTGACACAGCTCTCATATTAATATACTATTTTATTCATACAGATTTACATATAGTTATTGATGTAGATATTGATATAGATACCCCAATATAACATAGCTCCCTCAGATTCTAGACCTAAGCATGGTTCCATGGGTTCTGTAGTTCCTTTGCGGTATAGTCATTACTTTCCTTAACAAGAATGAGGACACTGATGACACTTCCCATGAAAGCATATATATCACTTTCATACAATCTAATTAATGTTAATTTTCATATATTTATCTTTATATAGCTGTCTCAGAAAAGATATATTAGCCCAGCAAAATTGAAATAAATGATTAATCCTTACATAAGTTTAGCTATCCCAATATTGCCACAAATAAACTGAACAACTTTAAATTGTAAGAAAGTAATATATAAGGTCAGAAAATAATATATAGTATGTATTGTGCATTAAAATATTATCACAAAGTCTTTGCTGCTTAACATTTAATATGACTATTAAAGCTAGTTACTATTTAAAATACAAAAGCAATGCATGATACATGTCATATAATAATCATGTAGATTAAAAAGATTAATAGAAATTTTATGGGATTCCTGTGACTTTTTTCCCTGTTAACAAACATTTTATTTACTTTAAGGTAGAGCTGGGGCTCACATAATGTGGTCAGTTTTTAAGCAAGCAGAATGTCATTACCAGGCAACATGCTAGAAATCCACACTGTCACATCCCAGACATACTGAAGTAGAAACTCTGGGATGTGATCATCTAATTGTAACAGGTCTCTTGGGGATACTGAGGGAGCATCTTCAATGTTCTAGATTTCTTTCTCCTCTTTTGACCTAGATATCACAGATCCCAATTCTGCCTCAAACCTCTGTGCATCCAGTTATTTGTTTTTTAGATTAGTTTCTTTATTTTTTAATATTTTTATTGTAGTAATTATTTGACACATTCAAGTAATTTCATATGTATAGGTTCACAATTACTTAGAAATACATCAGCACACCATGCCTTCCACCAAATCATCAAGTGTTCTTTCACCACTAGCCACCCCTCTCAGTCCCTGTTGGTAATCTCAGTTCTGTGGCTAATGTTCCAGTGTTAGTTTTATTTCATCTGTTCCTTTGTTTTGTCTACTCACATTCCATCTATGAGTGAGATCATCTGGTATCTTTCTTCTTTTGACTTATCTCACTTAGCATAATCCCCTCTAGTTCCATCCACGTTGATTGAAATGACAAGACTTCATCTCTTCTAAGGGCTGTTTAGTATTCCATTGTGTATATGTACCACATCTTTATTCATTTATCTGATATTGGGCACTTAGGTAATTCCCAGTTCCATTCTATTGCAAATAGGGCTACAATAAACATGGGGAAACATACATCTCTGTGGATGGGTGCTTTTTGTATATTTTGTATAACTACCTAGACAGAAAATGGCAGGATCATATGTGATTTCCATCTTCAAATTTTTTGAGGAATCTCCAAATTGTTTTACATAAGAGTTGTACCAAATTGCACTCCAACAGTGAAAAACATTCCCTTTTCTCCACGTCTTTGTCAGCATTTCTTGTTTCCAGACTTTTGGATAATAGCCAGTCTCTCAGGTTTAAGGTGATAGATAGCTCATTGATGTTTTGATTTGCATTTTCCTCATAGCCAGTGAGTAGAAACATCTTTATATGTGACTGTTGGCCACCTGTATATCCTCTTCAGAAAAGGGTCTCTCTCCAATTCTTCTTCCCATTCTTTGATTGAATTGACTGCTTTTTCTGTTATTGAGATTTATGAATTAATTGTGTATTTTAGATATTAAGCCTTTATCATAAATATGAAACGCAAATATTTTCTCACAGTTTGTAGGTTTCCTTTTGGTTTTGGTGATATTTTCTTCAACTGAACAAGCTCTTTAGTTTAATGTAGTCCTAGTTGCTTTTTTTTATTTTATTTTTATTTTCCTTTGAAGGTAGAGTTGAGTCCCTAGAGGTGTCTCTATAGCTAATGTCATGGAAAGTCTTTCCTATGTTGTCTTCTAAGAACTTTATGGTTTCTAGTCTTATGTCCAAGACTCTAGTCCATTTTGAGTTAATTTTTGTGAATGGTGGTCTAGCTTCATTCTTTTGCATTTTGCTGTTCAGTTTTCCTAACACCATTTATTGAAAAGACTTTCCTTTCTCCATTGCATGCTTTTTGCTTTGTTATAGATTGACTGTGTGTGAGATCTGATGATTCAGTTCTACGATACTGATCTGTGCCTCTGATATTATTCTAGTATGATACTGCTTTGATCACTGTTGCTTTGTAATGCAGTTCAATGTCTGAGAATGTAATTTCTCCAGATTTGTCATTTTTTTCTAATAATTGCTTTGGCTATTCAGGGTCTTTTGTTCTTCCGCACAAATATTAAGATTTTTTTGTTCTATTTCCTAGAAATAATCTCATAGACTTTAATGGGGATTGCATTAAATTGGTATATTGCTTTGGGTGAGATGGTCAATTTGATGATGTTGATTCTTCCCAGACATGAGCAGGAGATGTCTCTCCATTTCTTTGTGTCCTCTCCTCTCTTAGTTTTAAAAGTAATTTTAATTACATAATTTTCATTGCATAGGTCTTTACTTTTTTAGGTATTTTAATTTTTAATTTCTATTTTAAATGGTGTGATTTTTATGATTTAATTTTCTTCTAGCATATTTGTGTATAAAAATGGCATGGATTGCTTTTCATTGATTTTGTAGGCTGCCATTTTACTATATTTGTTGATGAGTTCTAAAAGGTTTTTGACAGTTTTTAGGTTTTTTCAATATATCTGCAAACAATGATATTTTTAGTTCCTCCTTTCCAATCTGGAGTCCCTTTATTTCCATTTCTTCTTTAATTGCTCTGGCTAAGCCATCCAGTTCAAGGTTAAATAGCAGTGGTGAGAGTGGACAACCTTGCCTTTTTCCGCATCTTAGAGGAAATACTTTCTTCCTTATTGCCATTGACTGTGATGTTAGCTGTGAGTTTTTCATTTACGGTCTTTCTTATGCTGAGATGTGTACCTTCTATTCCCATTTTATGGGAGTTTTTATTATAAATGGACTGCTGATTGTCAAAATATTTCTCTGTGTTTATTGATATGATCATGTGTTTTTTCCATTTGTTCTAGATGGTATGTTATATAACATTAATAAATTTACATATGTTGCACCATGCTTACATCCCTGAATAAATCTCACTTGGCCATGATGGATAATTTCTTTAACGCATTGCAGGATTCAGATTGTCAATATTTTGTTGATAATTTTTGCATCTATGTTCACTAGAGATATTGGTCTGTAGTTTTTTTTCTTGTTAATGTCTCTATCAGCTTTTGGTATGTGTGATGCTAACCTCATAATAAATATTTGGGAGATTTCTCTGTTCTTCAATATTTTGGAAGAGCTTGGGAAGAATACGTGTTGAACTGTCTCTGAAGGCTTGGTAAAATTCACTAGAGAAGTCATCTGGTACTGGACTTTTATTTTTAGGCAGATTTTTGATTACTTCTTCAATTTCTTGGCTTGTGGTTGTTCTGTTCAGGTTTTCCAGATCTTACAGATTCAGTTTGGTAGACTAAATTTTTCCAAAAAATCTGTCCATGTTTGCCCATTTTGTTGGCAGAAAGCTGTTCATAGAAGTCCCTTATGTTTTTAAATTCTGTGATATCTGTTGTAACTTCATTGCGTTTATGATTCTGGGAATGAGAGATTTCTCTCTTTCTTTATCAGTCTAACCAATAGTGTATCAGCTTTGCTTTTTTTTTAAAGAACCATATTTTGGTCTCATTGATCTTCTGACTTATGTTTTTGTTTTCTATTTAATTTATTTTTGCTCAAATTTTAATAATTCTCTTCACTTATTTCTGGTTTTAATTGTTCCTTCTCTAGTTGTTTTTAATGTAGGTTGTTTATTAGCATTTTTTCTTTTTTTCTTTTGGTGAACCTAAATTCTAAACTTTCCTCTTAGTACTGCTTTTGTTGTGCTCAAGCATTCTGGTAGCTCATATATTCATTCTCATTTTTCTCTAAGTATATTTTAATTTCCCATCAATTTCCTCTTGTACCTAGGAGTCATTCAGAATCATATCGTCTTTTTTCCAATTAGTTTGGGTTCATCCATCTCTCTTTTGGGGTTGATTTCCAATTTCAAACCATTCTGGTCAGAGAAGATGGATGGTATGATTTCAATCTTTGTAAATTTGTTGAGATGCATTTTATGCCCCAGCATAAAAATATTACATGCACACTTGAGAAGAAAGTGAAATCTATAGTTGTTGGGTGGTGTCATTTAAAGCAGCTGTTTCCCTGTTAATTTTTTGCCTGGTTGATGTGTCCATTGTTGTAAGTTGGGTATTTAAGTCTCCCACTATTATTATGTTGCTATCAATGTCTCTTGTTAGGGCAAACAATACTTGCTTAATATATTTTTATGCTCTTTCATTTGGTGATTCTATATTAATAAGTGTTATGTCTTCTTGCTGGATTGGCTTTTTAATCATTATATAATGTCTATCTCTTATCTTTTGCTATGCTTTTTTGATGGCAGTATGTTTTATCCAAAATGAGTACAGTTTCTGCTCTTTTTTGGTTGCCATTTTACTGTAGGATTGTCTTCTAGCCATTTTCTTTGAATATTTGTTTATCTTTTGAAAGAGCATGGGTTTCTGAATGCATCAGAAGGTTGGAATATAGTTTCAGTTCTTTCAGCCACTCTGTGTTATTTGACTGGTGATTTCAGTCCATTAATGTTTAGAGTGATTATTGATATGTAGCTACATAGTGTTATTTTTAATTTGTTTTCTGTATGTTGCTCCAAACAGTTCCTTTTTTCTTCCCTTTCTCTTCTAAGGCTTATTGGTACAGTTATGTTTTGATTGGTTTCCCTTTCTGTTTTCTTCCTTGCATTTTTGTGGATTGTATTTTGAAGTTTCCCTAAAGTCAGCATTATCAAGTGTATGTTTATTTTCTATTTTTTGAAAGAATATTAGTCTTCCACTTTTTCTAACTAGCCACATTTTTCTTCTATTCTCTTGCTCCCCACTTTTGATAATTTCTGTCTTACAGCTTTTATGTGGGGTTTCTTTATGCTTTACATATCATCCTTCAATATTTTTTTACAAAGCTGTTTTTGTGGTGGTTAATTTCTTTAACTTTTGCTTAAAAGATTTTGCCATTCCTTGAGTTTTTGATGATAATTTCATAGGATATAGAAAATGCTTTTTCAGCACTTTTACTATATCATTCCATTCCCTTCCAGCCTGTAGAATTTCAGTTGATAAATCCACTGACAATCTTTTAGGAACTTCTTTGTATGTGACTCATTTTTCTCTAGATGCTTGTAAGATTTTTCTCATGTTGTATTTTTGACATTTTAATGACAACATGTCTAGGTGTAGGTCTGACTGGGTTTCTTTTTTTAGGAACTCTTTGAGCTTCCTGGATATGGGGGCTTGCTTTATTATTCAGGTTGAGAAAATTTTCAGCTATTTTATCTTCAAATACAGTTTCTTCTTTCTTTTCTTTCTTTATTCCTTCTGGGACCTCTATGATGTGAATGTTGTTTGTTATTCCAAAAGGCTGGAATGCTGTCGTTTTTTTTTTTTTTTTTTTGCACTTTTTAAAATCTCTTTGTTGGTTTGCTTGATTGGGCTCCTCTTCCGTATCTTCCAGATGATCGCTTATTTTGGAAGCTTCATCCGTCCTACTGTTGAGTCCCTTTATTGACTTCTTTAGCTCAGATATTATATTCTTCACTTCTTTCATATCTTGCTTTATTCTTCTCTTTCTGTGTTTAAGCTCCATTTTGCTTCCTCTATTGTGCTTTGGATTCTATTCACTGTTACCCTAAATTCATCTTCATGTAATTTGCAAAAGTCTGCTGGAGGCAGGTTCTCTACTGGGTTGTGATTATATCAATAATTTCACATATATTTCTCTATGCCTTTGCTCTGTCTGGCTTTTGTTAATATTTCTTAGGGTTCAGTTTCCCAGGCACTGTGTAAAGTGATCATTTTGCTGCTTGCCCAGAATCGGTAATCAGTTTTCATTTCCACTTGCGCCCACAGGATTTTGTAAGCAGGTAGCATTGAGACTTAGTCCCATCAGTGAGAGTACCATCTTTCTTTAATTTGGGGGGCAAGATATTTGATGGGCAGGATATACTATGGGTGGGCTATCTAGTGGGTTTATCTGGGGCCCCACCTTGAAATGGTGGTGGGAAAGGATGGTGATCTGGAATTTCCCTGGCTGCCTTGTGGTTATTGCAGCACACAGTATAATTTCACCACGTGGGCTCTAACTCAGTCTCCAGAATGTTGGCTATCCCTCTATCTCGTAAAAACACATTCTTTTCTGCCTCTGTGTCCCAGTCTCACTGGGCATGCTCCTAGCTACCTTTGCACAGTATCTTCAGCCTTTTCATATTCCTTCAGCCTCATCCCACTGCTGCATCTCTTATGCTGTGTCCCAAATCTGTGGCTTAACTGTGCACCACAATGGACACTCTCACCTAACCTTTGACATCAGGATGGTCACTCTGTCTCTGGAGCCACAGCGACCACGATTTCTCCGTACTTGTCTCTGGAAAATAGCTTTATGTCGGGGTGGGGGGCTCTGAATCTTTTTTTTACCAGGTTGCCATTTTCCTTCCTCTCCTCATGGAATTCCTGAGATTTTTTAAAGAAAAGTAGCTTTCAAAGCTGATTTTATGTATAATGTATAATTCTATATTTTAACACTTCTTTTTTCTTCGGGTTACCAGCTATTTATTATTAAGAAACTGTTACCTCTAAATATTAATTTTCATTTCTGTCAAAATCACATTTTCATGAACAAAGTATCTGATTTATGATAAATTTTTACATTAAATTTTATTACCATGTTATTGTTTATATGTTCATAAGTATGTTCATGCAGTAATTTTATTCCATTTTCACTTATCTTGCCATTTATAATTAATATCTCATCAGGTAATACTGCTGTTACTAATTTATCATAAGCGTTAACATAGTAGAATGAATCTTGATTCTCTTTTACCATCACATTCTTAGTCCAGTGAAGTGTCCTCTAAGATTAGAGTAAGTTGAACTCTACGGGTAGGTGCATAAGTTGCTGGATGCAAGAAACTTAAGATACTTTAACTAACGTGTTGAAAATTATTGAACTTAAGCATAGAAAAGAGGAAAGATTGGATAATTCTGCAATTTCTCCCTCAAGAGGAAAATTTCAAGCTTTAAAAATGAATACTAGTTAAACAACAAACAACTATTTCTATAGCATAGATATATGGGGCATGGTGAAATAGAAAATAACTTGAAATTTTCAATTATTTTAGAAATATAACCACTTAATTTTTAAAACTGTAGAGATATTAGTAGACATTTTAATCTCATTTTATATATATGTATCACAACCTACCATGAAAATTCTTGGTGGTTTTGACTTTTTTTCTCCCCAAATATTTCATAAATGACATATCAAAGTGATTTGTCTAGGTCAAAGTCCTTTGGTTAATAAACTTTGCTAAAGTTAACTATGCAAATGTATTTATTTGTTGCTTGAACATGGGTAATGCAGAATCCAAGGAGAGGAAAAGAAAAAGGATCAGAGAATTGAGAAACTGTTTAAGATAAAATAAATGGCTTCTGTCATTTTTTCTAACTCTAGGGCTCCTTTGTTTTCTTTCTTTCTTACATTGTATTTCTAATTTTTCCACCATCACCCACTACTTGCATGTATCCCAGTAAAGCTATCCTTACCCTTCCTGAAATTATATAATTTTTTGACATCACTATAATGTGATTCATCCTAATGAGACACTCATGCTCATTGAGTTCTGACCAATAGATGGGTAATTTTCTTTTGAATCAGTTGCACATTCATATAATGCAATCCACTGGGCAAATGACATATACACACAAACTTCCAAGTAAAGTTATGGATTAGATCTCAGAGAGGTAATTTTTGAAAAGGCATGCTGCCTTATGAAGCATATTATTCTAAAATAATGGTGTTCAAACAGTTTCATGAACCATGGAGGTAAATGAGTGGGTCATATGGATTACCGGATGATGTAGACCAGGTGAGGTCTGGAATACTCAATTTCATATTGGCTAGTTACCATCCATTTTTACTTATTTTGTATATATATTTTGTTTATTTCATGAAAGAGTTGAGTTTGAAAAATGCTAATCTAAAATATCCTCTCTAAGTAATTGGTGTCTTTTAGAAACACTTAGCATAGCCTGAGTTCCCCTATGATGTGCATAATTACTTTTGATAGATTTAACTCCCACTTGGAGAATGATTTAGATTATTGAATATAATTCTCTGAGGTTATATATAAAGCCTTAATTACTATGCATTACTGAATTCAATATACCCTCCATTTTAGTTTGCCCTGGGAGACAAGCTTCCTGTTAGAGAGGCCAACACAATACTTCCTTAGTTTATTTTTATTGTTAATGAAACATATTTGAATATGTTTTATATGAATACAGTAATGTATATGCTCAACTGCTTCCTATTAGAGAAAAAGAAAAAAAATATTATTTCTTTGACTAATAGCTTTATTTCTGTTATATATAGCAGAAAGTATGAAATATGTTTAAGGTTAAACACAACTTTTATTTAAAGGTAAAAAGATCACATAGAATTTTAATGAAAGACAACATAAAGGGCAATTTTAGAAAGCAAAGGGGAGAATTTAAACAAGAAATAATACAGCAAAATAAATAATAATATGAATACAGTTAACCTAGAGAACATTACAGATTCCTTAACATTTTCCATGCCTATAAAGGATACAGAAACATTTTAACATTACAGAAAACAACCTAAGGATAAATAGAATATGTCTATTCTAGAAATAGAATGCATATACTATTTTCAATGAACTCTAATATAAAGTTATGTAAAAGTCACCAAAAAGATAGGAAAAATAACATAAATTATTAATTAACATAAAAATTCATTGACTAAAATTATTTATGTATATGCTTTCTTATAATTTGCATAAATTTCAAGACAGGTAAAATTGAATAATATGGTGGCTAAATGGATTTAAATAATATTTTATACATAATGTTTATATTTTATATGCTACAAATATTTATTTTATTGATTCTCATTGCTATATGCTTTTTAGGAACTGACTTTACACCTCAGCCTGTATGCATGTTTCACCACACTGACCACCAGAGTTCTAGTTTTATTTACCACTGCTTTTTTTTTTTGTTTCATTTTTATTTTTTTCAGGCCAAGAAAAGAACATAATTTATCACTTTAGATACTTATTTCAAAAGAAACTCAAGAGAGTACAATATATTGGATATTTCCAAAATAATTAAACTTTAAAACGCACATAGTTGAATATGTAAAAGTTCATGATATAAGCTTGAGTCAGCTCCTTAATTTAGAAAAGTTAAAGTTGGAACTATCAAGAAGAATAAGACAATTTAAAAAAACAAACAACAACAAAAAAAAACACCTCAGCATGATGAAGGTAAAATTCAAAATAATTGGATAGCATTATCTTTCCAAACAAAATAATATCAGTAACAATAAAACTACATAGGATAAAATATTAAGCACACAGTATTTGGGCATACAAGATAAATTAAAACTTGGCTCTGATACTTATTTACTACATACACTTAGGCAGATTTTTTAGCTTTGTTTTTCTCATCTATGAAATGGGAATAATGCGATCTATAATGTAGACTTATCTTAAATAAGATTATATATGCCAAGTTCTTAAATGGATCCCACAGAACAAACATGAGCAAAGAAATTGAAGAGGTCATCAAAAGTTTCTGTAAAAATAAAAGCCCAGGACCAGATGACTTTTACAATAAGTTTCACCAAAACTTCAAAGAAGAATCAAAACCTAATATACTCAAACTCTTCCATAATATTGAGGAACAGGAACACTCCCACTGTCTGAAGTCCTCCATCACACTGATACCAAAAGCTTTCCAAGACTTCACCAAGAAAGAGAATAACAGACAAATATCGCCAATGAACACAGGTGAATGTCTAATAGACTTGCGTTTAAGTAGAACTTCTTTGCACTTTATATAACATCTTTTAATTTTTTTTTTTTTTTTTGTGGAATTGGTTTTGTGGTGATAAATTCCTTTAACTTTTCTTTATTGGAAAAGTTCTTTACTATTCTTTCAGATCTAAATGATAATCTCACAGGGTAAAGAATCATCAATTGAAAATCCTTTTATTTTTCAGTCCTTTGAACATAAACATTTTCTTCCTGGTCTGTGGAGTTTTAGTTGAGAAATTCACTGACAATTTTGTAGAGACTCCACTGTATGTGACTTATTTTTCTCTGGCTGCTTTAAAGTTCTCTTTATCTTACATTTTGACATTTTGATGACAATATATCCAGGAGTAGGTCTGCTTGGATTTCTTTTATTAAGGACTCTTTGAACTTCCAGGGTCTGAAGTTTTGCTTTATTATTCACTCTGAGGAAATTTGCAAGTATATCTGCAAATAGTTTCTTTTCCCTTTTTTCTCTTCTCTTTCTGGAACCCCTATGATTCAAATGTTGTTTTGTTTTATGTTATTCCAAAGGTCTCAAATGCTGTTGTCCTTTAGTTGCATTGTTTTTCTCTTTGCTGATTTGCTTGAGTGCATTCCTCAGACTTTATCTTCTAGAAGCTTGTTGATTCTATGGTAGGCTTCCTCCATTTTAGTCTTGAGTCCTCTGTTGAATTCCGTAAGTCAATTTTCCTACTCTTTATTTTTTTGTCATCTCTTATGAGCTGTTTCATTTCTTATTTCTCTTTTCTTTCGTTTTATTTTTCTTCCTCTATTGTTTTTTTTGTTTGTTTGTTTTTTAATTTACATGCATATGTTTATCACTGTTGCCCTAAATTTATTCTCAGGTCATCTGCACACATCTGTTCTATTAATATTTCTTCCAGGGCTTTTTATTGGATCCATCATTTCACATATATTTTTCTGTGTCTGTGCTCTGTTTGCCATTCTGTTTATGTTTCTGTGGATTGGGTTTTCCTGCAGTGATGGCCTTGTGTAGGGTATTGACTTATGTCCAGTCAGCATGGATTTTGGTTTGGACACTGGAATTTCTTGAATTTTGTGGTATCACCACCAGTTGGTTTTGTTAAAGTTCTGATGTGGGCCCTCTGTGCTTGTAAGTACAGTGTATGGGGTTGGAATTTGTGTAGAGGATGCAGGGCTTTTCCACGTCCCATCTCCCAACTCCAATAACCACTTTGTTGATACATAGTCAGCAATCAGGCTGCATTTTAAACTCCACCCACCAGATGGTGATAGTGGATGGCAATGGCTGTCCTGCTGGAAGATTTCTTCATTTAAACTGAAGGCAGAATTTTTGGTGGGCTGACCTAGACTAGGCTCTGGCAATATATGATAGGAGGGGGAGATGAGTAGTGGTGGGCAATTCCCCTAGCTGCCACATGGCTATGGCTATGCCCAGAGAAAATTTCTTGCTGGGCCTCCTGTTTATACCACAGGGACACTGGTGCCTCTTCTATCCTGTTCCTAGACTTTCTCCCCCAGCTCCAAGTCCTAGTACCACTGGGTGGGTTCTCCACTGCTTTTATTATTCCTGGAAAGGCCACTTCTTCCCAGTTTCACCTCTTCCCTTGTAACCAGAATCCTGAGTATGAGTCTGAGGTATAGCTCTGAAACAGACGTTTTCACCTACCCTTTGTTGTTGCAATTACTTCTGTGACTCTACAGACTCTGTGCTTGCTTTTCCTAGATGTTTATTTCTGGAAAATAGGTTAATTCCTAGTTGCTCTGTGAGGAGGACATAAGTCTCACTCCTGCCAGGTTTCCATCTTAAAGTCTTTATGAGATAGTTATAAAAGACAAAATTCTATAATTTCTCAATATATTTAAACTTAAATCAAGTAAGCATTAAAGTCCAAATCTTATGATTTTACTTTACATAGTGTAATGTATATATATGTATATATACACATACATATGCTTTTAAATGAGTGCTTCTTGGCATAGATGTGTTAATAAAAAGTTAATCAATATAGATCAACTCCACTTATATTTTGTCATTATTCCTTTTTTAAATTCCATTATACTAGATATTATCCCATTTTAAACACTTAATTTTATATATATTTTCAGTGTTAATGCCCATCAGATACAAAATAAAATAGAAAAATATTGAGAATTTGAATATAAAATATATTTTGCATATGAACAAAAATGTAACAATAACATCTTTATGTATTGCTATATTATGTTAATAGGCACATATGACATATAGAAAAATGCATGAACAAAAAAGCAGCATAAACCATCTCAATGGTTTTTATTAATGTATGACTGAGAAAATAATTGAATTTCTAATGTATATAATTTGAAAAGTTTTGACCTTTGGCACCCACCAACACAATAGATAATAATTATATCTGTGTCTCTCCAAAATGTCTTTGTAGCTTTTTAATCATTATTTCCTTTCTTCTGTCAATCAGTCTCCATGCAAATTCAGATCTGTTTCTGATTCTACAGAATTTGTAGAATTTTATGTAAATGGAAGCACACAAGATGTAATCTCTATTGTCTTTGTCATTCAAGGTAATTATGTCGTTATTCAACTATATAGAAACACGTAACAACTGTTCACTAGCATATATATATTTCCTTTTTTAAAATGGAGACTTTTTTGAATAGTCTTATGTGTATAATTGGCTTTGTTTTTGCTTCTATATTTTGAGAATCCTTGTATATTATGCATACAAGTCCCTTAATGGTTATGTGTTTTGCAAATATTTTCTCTGAATCGTTTGCTTGCTTTTTAAATCTTTTAACAGTCTTAGAAAGGAAACTTGTAGTTTCAATGAAATTTGACATGTAAGCCTTTTTCTTTAGCAGATCATTCTTTTGGTGTAATATAATATAAACTTATAAGCAAACCCAGGGACACCTATCATCTTCTATTATAGCTTCAAAAATTTTATGTTTTCCAAAATTACTTTTGCAATGAGGTGAAGTCAGTGCCACTTTTAGCAATGTGTATGTCCAGTTTTTCCACCACCACTTTTTGAAAGGTATTAATTTTTATTGCAAAATTAGATTTTGCTTTATAGATATGTATATTTATTATCCTAGTCATTTGCAGGCAAATATTTTGGATATTTCCTATTTGGAACTATTAAAATGATACATATTTTTGCTGATATCTATGCCAGAATTTCTCCTGAATAAATACTTTATCGTAGAGCAGGCAAGTACAATGGTGAGTATGTATTTAAATTTGGAAAATTTTTTGTAATTGTTTTTACAAAGTATCTATAGCATTTTACATTCTCAGCATCAACATATGGATATCTTAGTTATTTTAGTACTACCAGCATGTTCAATGATATTTTAGTCTTTATTCTAAAATATGAAATGGTATTGCATATCTTTTAATGCTCTTACTTGACATCGCTATATCTCTTTGGAAAGTCGCTTCTTATAGTTAATGTTTTTATTAGGTTGTGCTATCTCTTTTATTGAGTTTACAAATTCTGGATACCACTTTTTATCAGACATCTATCTTCTTAACTTTCTTTCAGTATAGCTTGTAGGGAAATGTAAAATTTTTCATTTTTATCCCATGCAACTTATATATTTTATTTTTATTTTATGGATTGAGTTTCTAAGACATAACTAATATTTTTATCTTGCCAAAGCCATAAAATTTTGTCTTTCTGTTGTCTTCTGGAAGGTTGATAGTTTAAATTTTATATTTAAGACTGATAATTTGATTAATTGTTCTCTATGATATGAATTTAGATTAGAGGAAAACTAATGTTTTAAAAAGCTTTTAAAATTGTCTTTATGTTGTCAAATACTGAAATTTATTTTTAATAGAGAAGACTAGAAAACTGCCCTATGTTTGTTCTCCTATAATTTAATATTAATATATAATATTTAGGAATTTGCTTTCTCAGAACAAGGGTTAAAATTCCCCAACCGGCAGCTATATTTGATTATGTAAATTGGTGATGAAAATCAGGATGTGAAAATAAGTTATACATACATAGGTTTGTTATTTTCTTAATAGACTGGCTATTATCTCCTCTTCTCTATTCATTTTATTACACAAAATATTGACATGTTATTCTCCAATATTGGGATTGTGCAGTTACCACTCTAAAGATCAAAATTTAAAAATATAGGTGTTTTCAGCTAGTGAATAATCTTCTGTGGTAGAGACTCAGAAGCAGTCCTAGATCATCTAATAATCAACTCTATTACAAAAATAAAGCTTTTAAATCATTTAAAATTTAATTTGTTATAATATTTTTTAATCCCCACAATTAATAAAGAATATGATGCCAGAAGTTGAAATTTTCCTGTTAAAAATTCCTAATGTAGTTGGCATTGACTTTCCAATAATATAGCAGACTACAAAGCTGTAGGCATTTGTTTAGTCATAGCAAAATGTTTGTTTACTTACCACTTTTTTATTTCATATTGCCCCATTATTATAATACTGAGAAAATATTTCTAGAAAAAATCAACAAATTATTGAAAGTTACACAGCAAATCTGAGTAGTCTTAAATCAATAGAAGATATTTATAAGTCTATAAGATGTAGTAAGCCTAAATCAAATGAAACGTTAAAATTTAGAAGCAGTTCCTTAGTAGAATTACAACAACCAGACCTAAAGATTGAAATTTTAAAAATTCTGTGAAATGCTTTTACTGGACTTTACAACATATCATTGAGAGAAATTTTTTAAAATAGCATACATCAATAGATAATGTTTTCCTCTATATGCTCATAGATTACAAGGATCCAAATCTTAAAAATACCAGTCAACTCTATTGATATACAATTAGAATGCACTGAAATTCACAATAGTGACAGTAACATAATTAGAAAAGTTGTGGAAATATAAAGTTGATTGCAAAATGTACATGAAATGCAAAATACATAGAGAAACTTGAAGAAAATTATAATTTAAAAATATATAAACTCCAAATATTTATCTACCTTATTGTTATACATGGAGTAGTTTTCTGAAAGCATTGTCTTGCAACTGCCTGTATGAGATTCTCTTAGTGTATGTGTTAAAAAAATTATTTTTTTCTATAAGTTGGATTTTTATGCTCTGTTTCACATAGATCATATAGTATTTGTCATTCTCTCTGAATTAGTTCACTTAACATAATGCTCTAGTTTTATCTATGTAGTCACAAATGACAGAATTTCCTTCTTTGTACTGTTGAATAACACATATGTGTGTATGTAACATGTATATATACATATATGTGCATATATCACACATCTTTATTAATTCATAGGTACTATGTTTCCATATCTTGGCTATTATGAATATGCTTCAATGAACATAGAAGTGCAAATATTGTTTTGAAATCATGATTTCCCATCCTTTAGGTACATTCTCAAAAATGTAATTGTTCTAGTCTGAATTTTGCGGGGTTGGGGTTACCGCCATAGTGGCTGCAGTCATTCACAGTTTCACCAATAGTGCACATGTTCTTTTTTTCTCCACATCCTTGCCAAAATGCTTTATCTCTTGTTTTTTTGATAAAGTCATTCTAACAAATTTGAGGGTGGTGCTCACTGGACATCTTATTTGCTTTTATCTGATGTTTAGCAATGCTAAGCTTTTTCTTGTACCTGCTGGGCATTTGTAGTTCTTTGGAAAAATTTCTATTCAGATACTCTGCCTTTTTTCTATATGAATTTCTTATACATTTTAGGCATTAACCCTTTATTAGTTTGGTTTGCAAATATTTTTCTGCATTCAATAGATTGCTTTTTTTATTTTTGCTGATTGTTACTTTTGCTTTGGATAGGAGCCTTTCCAAAAGGTGGTTTCCAGAGCTGGGAGACTGGAGAAATATGGAGATGTTAGCATAAACTTCCAGTTATAAAATCAGTAAGATCTGGAGATCTAATGTACATCATGATGACTACAGTTAACGATGCTGTTTTAGGTACAGGAAAGTTGTTAAGAGACTAGGTCTTAAATTTACATACCAGGTGTATATATGTGAAGTGATGGATATGTTTGTTAACTAACGTTATTGTGATCATCATTTTGCAATATATATGTGTATCAATTAGTTCCCTTAAGCTTATATAATCTTATATGCCAATTAAATCTCAATATAGTTAGAAAAACATGAATAAATTTTAAATACATTTAGTTATAGGATAGACATTAATTTGTAAATGATAATTTTAACACTAAAATTGAAATACCAAATCTGTATGTAATAATAAAAACACAGCAATAATAAAAAAAAACCACAAGTCTACTTGAGAAAGTCATTAGCCTTTAAAAATAATGCAGCAATTCTGGAGTTGGGTTCCTGTATAAGTAGAAATTGTCCAGGTGGTAAAGCCAGGGAAGATAATTCCAGAAAACTTAAATCATGTGAGCCAAGTCCCAGGAAATTTAAGTAATACATGCTATTTAAAAGCATTCAAAATTCGATATAACTGTAATATAGATGACGATGAGAGGTGTGTTGATGTCAAACCGAAACCAGATCTCTGTCGTAGTTATGTTTGAAGTAAGTCAAATAAGCAAAGAGAAGTTAGTAAAAAGATTTAAAGCTAAAAAGAAATGCAAACACACACTCACTGTAAATACGGATAGTAAAGTACCAAAGATCATAGCATTTTGTTTTGTTTTTTTCAATATATAGTAATTACAAGATTTTTAACATCGGATATGTATAATAGTAATACATCTTTAATAATAATCATGAAACTTTATTTCTTAATGTTCTGATATTTTTGTTTCATTTCCAGGAAACTTTTCTATAAAGTTCACCAAACTCATTCAGTTCTGTCCCCATATTTTATTATTTTCAGAATTGGTATCTGTGTAGGTCAAGATATTGATGAACCTGAGCCAAATGTATTTTATCTGTCATCATCCAGTTAGATCAGTTTGTTCTCACCATAATTGAGATGTCTTTTGAGTTCAGCTTTGGGGCACCACTACCAGACATTGATTCTTCAGGGGAATTCTCATCTATTAACTACACACAAAAGCAGGTTTTCCAGAAGTTTCTTTTTCATTTATTTTGTTTTTTATTATATAAATCTCTTAATTAATATGCAATTCATCCTTTTTTACAATTGCACTTTGATAATAAAATAGGAAAAGCTGGAAATTTTTGAAATAAGAAAAGTAATTTTTATCTTGAAATTTGGTAACTAATTTTTAATATCTCATCTCCCAACCCACCAAAGTCTAGCATTGCTGACATAAAGTTTGTTTCACAAATAAACACGCTCAGGGAAAATGAAGGTAGAAACTAAGGCATTGGCAGGAGGTGTAAGAAAGTATGGGTAACAACAAGAGTTCTCAAGTAATGGAATTCATGAATTTCATAATCAGATGAATAAAAGAAAAGGCAAGATTTTAAACAAACCTAACGTGTTTCACATGCATTCACTGAAAAGGTAATATTGAAAGAAAAGTTAAAAAGAAATGGTAATTATTAAATATGTATGGTGTCTAATGAAAGTTCAGAAGAAATTCTCAGTAGACAGATGGAACTGTAAAATTCTTAAAGAAGTAAGTAATGATAGAAGCAATGTGTCAACTATAAAAAATCAGTGGAGTGAGATCAAAAGAGGACCAAAGTCAAAATACTAACAGTGATACTTGACAAATGCATCAAACAAAAGAAGTGTACAATAAGTTTCTTTGGGTAAAGGTATGCTGTGAGTAATGTGATCATGGTTCAGTCTTCCCAACCCTCCTTTCAGTCAAGGGATACCAAGGCTGTGACTCATCATAGGTCTGGAACATGGATAAAATCTTTTGTATCTCTATAGTGGTAACTTGACTGAGATTTTCAACTTCCAGAATCTTCTTGTTACATAATATTTAAAAAATATTCTGACAAGTTCATCTATTTTTCCTAAGGGATGTCACCATAAATTAGCCACTGTCAAAGATTGTGGGCCAAGGCATTCTGATTGTTTTGGGTGGTGATGTAATTTGTCATTTGATAGTCTGGTTTTAAATCAGACCTACTGAAATTTGTGAACACATCTAAATGGTGGCTCTTCTCTGTCATACCTGGTCTAGGAGAGAGTGTCAACCACAGAGCTTTTCACTGATGCAGAATCTCCCTTTACTAATATATTTATCTATGTCTTATAAAGGGAGTGCCTTTTGAATCTTTGCATGGAATATAGCTGGGGATGATTTTTCAGGTAGCACATGGAATTTATTGCATATTAAATTTATTCTGTGTTTACAATTGACTGTGCTTCAAGACAAGTACACTCCTAAATAATTCAGTCCTGTTTGCTGATTAAATTGATTCTGAAGTTACAATGAAACAATAACTTCTAAGCAATATGCATTTCCATCTGACATGACTAGGTACTACCGTGAGATTGTTGAGGTTTTGTAAATGATATATTCCTGTAAAATTGCTACTTTTACCCTATAAGCAGATAGACAATAAAACAGAAAAACTGTCCTCTACAAGTTTTATTATTTTCAAGCATTTCATCTTAGAATCTCAATTACTGACAAAACATGTGGTGCATTTATATATGATTTCTGTACTATAGAAAGAATTGTCATGTCAACATGGGTGCATCAGACAATATCTTTTATAGCAAAATATTCTCATTTTTTATAAATTTCCTTACATTTTGAACGTATATTTTAAAGATAGTTATCAGTATTCATTTTGCTTCAGGAAGAAATATTTTATCCCTACAGTCAAACAAATTTTATGACAAAAAAGGTAAATTACTGGCCATGGAATTTTATATTTTGTGTAGAGCCACTTTGTTAAGATCAGGCAACAAGAACCTGGAGACTGACTAGCAGAGTTAATGATGTAGTGGAAACTAGAGACATTCACTTCTGTATTGCCAGAGTAGAGTCCAGTTAGGTATAAGGTATATATTGTATACCGTATATCCTAAATACGGTAAGGCAGAAGGTATTACTGGAAGAAGATATATTTGCCATTTTAATTACTATACCAGTTTCAGGAGAGTAGATTCATGTCTCAGGCAATGTGTGCATCACACTACACCCACCACTAGTGTTTTAGTGTCCATTACCACTATCATGTCTGGATGAGTGAATATCATATATGTAGGAGAGGCTAATACAATTAAAACTATGAGTAGGATTTAAACAAAGTGATACATTAGGAATGAAGAAAATACTAATGGGGGAATTGGAAACTTGGAGTCAAAGTGACTTTCAATAAGTTTGGCATTTGAAGAGAGCATGTCCATGTTAATACAAATAAAATCATGTGTGTTTGTTTGAAGACTGGTACATAAGAATGATACAGTCTTTGCTCAATATTTGAACTGATGAAACGATATATACTATTCCAATATCATATTAATGCATAAACTTTATCTGGTGTGAATGTAGATTTTCACCAGCAAAATTAAAGGTTTTAAGCTTATAAAGACAAACTAGCAAACATAATTTTAATTAATGATCATAAATCTCTTTTTGATATTCACCAAATTTTTTTCCCAAGAAGTTTGCTGAGGCAAGTTAAAATGAGAGGTATCTGGTACCTAAGATTTTTGTAATATGCTTCCAGTCACAAAGTTGCTAAGGAAAAATGACAATTTATATTATAGTATATGTAATACACAATAGATGATCAATAATTTATAAAGAATAAAGTAGATTGGGAGAGAGAAGAAAGGAATCAAATATTTGACTTCTTTAACTTAAAATATTCTCTAATCCCAGTCTTTTGATATGATTATATTTTATAAGAAAATTATATTCTACCTTAATCACATATTTTGACACATTGATACATAAGTAATTTAAAAGGAGTCTCTGAGATCATACCTGTATCGAAGATGTACTAGTATATTATGTAGAATTGTCAAAGTCTGTTTTACTCATAGAAAATTTTTCTCAAATTTTGGTGAAACCATAGGTGAAATTTCTTATCATAAAGCCTTAATAAATCCAAGCAATACTGATTCCTTCATGCTGAGACCAAAAATTGATCAACCAGTTTCTAGACTTAAATAAGTTAAACAAATTTAGAGATAGAAATTGGGATTATGATAGCTCAGTATTAGATATTAGATATTACAACAATTCTAATAAAATGTATAATAATCAATTTTATGCTATTATGATTATGTAATTCAAACAGTTGGGTGATAAAGATTTGCAATTTATAGTATTATAACCATTGTATAATTTTATTAAAAATAGCTGTAATCTCATTTAAACTTATTATATTGGTATTTTATAAATTTTTGGAGTCATTTGAAATTAACTCAGTTTTCCTGATGATTATCAGAATTTGAATCCATTATAATAGCATAAAAACCAAATATATTTGAGATTCTCTTTTGTTGTTAATAAAACTACTATAGCTGAAATTTATCAGTTATACTTTTTCTTGCATTTTCTTGCAGTCTCTGATATGGATGTAATCCACTGAACTAAACCTATGGAATGATTATATCCATACCCTCAGAATTAAATTTATCAAATGACAAAAGAGGAGACCTATTCATACATTAGAATGCCATATGAAATGACCAAAATCTACTTGACTGTGCCCTAGAAGTACTCAGGCTAACTACTACCATATTTTCCTCTGATTCTTTAGAAATCAGTGGAGAGAATTTTAAGAAGAAAATAATGTTTAGTGTTTCACGAGAGTTTGCCTAATTAGAAATAGAACCCTGTTACTATTCTGACTCTTTATGTCAAAATGCTGTATCAAATAGCTCTTTTAGGGACTGATCACTGATTGACAGATAAATAATCCTGCTCTCTTACCTATCCACAGTACATATTTGTATCTTCGACAACATTAATAAACTAATAAATAATTAAGTAAAAAAGAAAGATGTAAATACTACCTTGAAGTCGTTGCGGATACAAGTTTCCAAATATAATTATAGATCTAATTGTAACTTTTCATTTTTATTGACAGAAACTTTTAAATTAAAAAATTCAATTATTTTACAGCAAATTAGTTCTTACAGTAATTATTTAAAACTTGGAAATAAATTCAAGAATTTTATCTCAAAACGTTTCCTTTATTCTTTGTCAAAAGGGAAATTTGGTATAGAAAAATATTGGGAAACTGTCCTGTTGTATTTCCAGACAACTTTAGCTAACAATTACTTGTATCAACAGTTTTCTGTAGACTGTCGTGAGAGCTTTACTTTTAGGGTCTGGAGAGTGAAACAGAATGAAAAACTCTAGTTTTCACATTTGACTTTGTTAAACTGTTATTTGATTTTGTTTTTGGAAACAATTTCACAAAGAAGCTTAGAATGACCAACAGAAGTGAATCTTCTACAAAGCTCAGAAACAAATAATATGTGTAAAATTATATATAATTTACTATGTATTATGGATTTTGTTAAATATAATAACATTATATATCTATATCTATATAAATAAACTTTCAGTTGGCTAATAGGAAAATTCTGTATTGCAAGCCCTCACTTTGATACATTTACGTTTTTCACATACACTAAAAAAGTAAAATTTCAAAGTGAGAATGAATGCACATTATTGTTAGGATTAAACCAATCTTGCTAAATACTTTGGAGTACCTTTTTAATGGCTCTCATATACTGGAATACTTCTCCTAAGGTCACCGTATTATCATATATTATACTGCAATATCAAATTTTTCACTGGTCTCAAACATATGGTATTTGATTCAAGAGAATCTCTTTCCACTCTGTATTCTTACATGTCTACCATAGTCCTTCCCATTGCTATCATTAATTGTATATAATTTAAAATTTATTGTAGCATGTTCTTAAGTCACTTCATCCAAAAGTGTTTCTAAAGTTCTAAACATTTATTCATTAAATCATTTTTGTGATTTTCTCAGACTATCTACTAGGCAGGACATAACTATACCAGAACATGAACACTTGCAAACAGATTAGAATACAAAAAATTGAAGAAAAACATGTCACTAACAGAGTTGAAGAATTTTAAAATAGAGGAATTCCATACAGGATAATTATAATGATCAACTAGCAACATAATCAAATGCTAATAAATTGACAAAAAATATAACTATGGCAATGAAGCCTCCTGAAATGGCAACCAAGATAGAGTACTACAATAAAAAAATTATGATAAAAATTATGTTAGAAATTGAAAAGTCAAGAAACTAATGAATAAATATAATTTTATGATTCTCTAAGAAGTGCTGCATTCTGACTAGTCTTAGGCAGAATCCAGACCTATTCAACAAAATTAGTAAGAAACAATAAAGAACCAAAATTTTACAATAATTGATAGCATCAAAATTTTCTACCACATGTTTTATGAGGTAAGATTAGCATAATTCTGATAACATAAATGAATAGTAGAAATATAATAATACAAGCCAATTTTATTTATATACCACAAAATATGTCAGTGGTTAATTGTAAATATCATTTTGCCTAGCCATGGGATATTCAGATGAAACATTATTTCTGGGTGCATTTGTGAGGTTGTTTAATGGTAAGGAATAAGATATATTCCTACTATTAATACAGCTTTCAATAGATTGCCGAAGTAATCAGGACAACAAAATGTGAAAAGAAAAGAAGTCAGTTTATTATTTGGAAGAGAAGACACAGCATGCTAGTTTATGCATATAGCATTTTAATTTATATAAAAGTCCTAGATGAGTAAAGGATATTGATTCTAATAAGCAAACTCAGCAACACAGCTAAATTAAAATTAACATTTTAAGTTAATTATACTTTGCTTCTACCATCGCCAAATAATTTTTAAAAATTGAGGTACCATTTCTATGGTAACAAAAATAAAAAGCATGTGTTATCAACCTAACTGCAAATGGAGATATACTTATAAATTTCAATTTTGAATGAAATTAAATGTGTGGGAGATCATCAATTAAATGGAGACAGATGGCATGTTTTATATATGTTTTAGGAACCTTAATACATAAAGATATCACCTTTTCTCAACAAACTATAATCAAATTTAAGTAGTGCTTTTCATGTAAAAGATAATTTTATACTGTACATTTAAGAGCAGATTTTCACACAGAGCAAAGCAGTTATGAACAGGAAAAGGATAATGTTTTAGAAGATGTTAGAAAATAATTAAAATCCTCATAAAAGTCTTTGGCACTGGCATAAGAAAGAAAATATAAACTAAGAAAAAGACCTGTGTGTATTAAGAATTGTGATATACAATAAAGATAGCATCAAACTTCAAAAGGAAAGTTCAGCTATGTAGTAACTGATTTTAAGAAAATACACTACATATATATTAATAGAAATTAAATAATATCCTCTATCAGATGCCATTTAAATACATTATTTCTGGGTATAACACCTAAATTAAAAATGTAGAATTTCTTTTTACAAAAACTCTTTGAGAATAATATACAAGATTATTGTTTTATAACATAAAAGACAAAAAAAATCTCACCATGTGAATTTGGCAACATATAGAATTCTCATAATAAAATATTAACCAAAATAGTAAAAGGTAGGCAAAAAACTATAAAAATGTTTTTAATTTGTATACCTGATATGTACCCAATAGGAGAACACCCAAATATATAAAGCAAATATAAAGAAACTTAAGGGAGAAATATGCAACAATGCAATAATAGCAGAAGACTTAAATATCCCAGCTTTCAACAATGGACAAATCCTTTAGTTGGTGAAAAGAAGGAAATATTGTACTTATGCTATAGAGTGGATCAGATGAAGACAGACATATATACAATATTTCTTTCACCAACAACAGAATACACATTCTTCTCAACTGCATATCATATATTCTCCAGGATAAGTAGGTCACATATTAGACCACAAGGCAAGTATTAACAAATCTAAGAGAAATAATATCAAGCATCTTTTTTCAATCACGATGGTATAAAATTAGAGATCAACTACAGGAAACTAGAACATTCACAAATATGTTGTCATTAAACAACTTGTTTCTGAACAACCAATAGTAAAGGATGAAATAGAAAGGTAAATAAAAATTATGTGGAGACAAAGGAAAATGTAACATAACAAAAGTTACGGTATGCAGCAAAAGCAATTCCCAGTGGGGATTTTAGAGCAATAAACCCCTACATTAAGAAAAAGAAGTATCTCAAATAAACAACCTAACTTATACCTCAACAAACTATAAAAAGAGCAAGCTAAACCCAAAGTTAGTAGACTAAAGGAAACAACAAAGAGCAGAGAGGTAATGGAGACTAGAAAGATAACAGGAAATACCAATAAAATTATGAGGGACTGTTTTAAAGATAAACAAAATTGACACAGCTTTATTTATACTAACTGAAGTTGCAAATGAACAAATCAGAAATGAAAATGAGAAGAGACAATACAATTGAAAACATAGAAATACTCAAGGTCATAAGAAACTATCATGAGCAAACATACCATAAAGTCAGATAACCTAGAAGAAGTAGGTAGAGTGGTATATGCATGGAGCACCTAAAACTGATCAAGAAAATGATCAGAACCTAATTGGTTATGTGAGAAAATAAAATCAAAGCTACAACTAATGAATAGCCTAAATTAGTCTAAATAGTCTTAATTGGATTTTTAATCCAATTAAATCAGTAATAAGATATTGATTCATAAAAATTCAATTAAAACACCAACAAGATCAATTCATATTCACTGGGTAGGAAGAAATTTTAAAGATATCAAGTGGTGATAAGGATATGGAAGAGAAAAGGAATATGATTATTTACTTACGTAACAATGCATGCATATATACATAACTCTGTAATGATGGTATGCCAAAGATAACAGTTTATTTATAATAGTTCAATTTTTGTCATATTGGTATAACTTTTTAACTGAAAGAAAAATAAAATATTGATAACAGACAGAAAATTAGTGGGAACAATACAAATTGCTTTGTAAACGTGAAGATGCAAATTACCTACTGGGATATTGCTTTTCTTAATTATTTCTTTGAGTGTTTTCTTTAATATAATGGTATTCAGAGTAGGAAAAACCTTCACTGAAGCATAATACACAAAAAAAGTAAGTTAATTGACATTTCAGTTATTATGTCAACAATGGAGGCAAAAAGTTTTGCAACCCCAGATCTAAGTAGTTAAATATGTTTCATAATTTACTTAATCAGATTATCCATATAGATATTAAAATATAAAAAAAGGCAGTTGAGGATGTGGGTTTGAACTGTGAAAACTCAATTGTGCTAATACTGAGGCTGTAGAATATATGAAGGGAATAGAGCTGGATGGTTTTGTCTACTCTGAACAGGTCAGTAAATGCAGAACATTAAAGTTGTTTAGATGATAGAAAATTGACTCAATTTTCATGTTTACCTGCAAATCAACACCATTGAGGCATAGGTGGCATTTCTAAATACATATTGCAAATTATCAGTAATAATTTTATCACAGGAGTAAATTACAATCCCTTTAAATGACAAAATGTGAAGATTTAATCTCAATGATTTCCTTTAATAGGAGAGAGAACCAGGTTAGGAACTCATCAGAGAGGAATGTAAACCTGTTGAGTGATATTCAGCAATAGTCATACATTAAAATGAATATTGAAGGAGCAACACTATGAGGATATGGGAGCACTGATAACGAACACTATCGACTGATCTAGTGCTATTGAACTTTCATAAGAAAAATGTATTTTCTAAGATGTACGTGGACACCTTTGAGATTCTGCTGGTTCCAGTACCAATAATAAAAACCACTAGGTATCTGAGAAGGATGCTACCTTTCCAATCTCCTTCATTTTCATTTAATTCTCTTGATCTTGCTTCTAACTATACTATAGGAAGAAGAAACGATTCAAAGACTCCAATCATTATTTTTGCTCTCCTACTATCCCTACCTAGATAATCTATGTCTCACCTTTTCCTAAATAAATTAATTATACTTATCTCCCTTTAAAGTCAATTCCTTCATTAGTAACTTAGATTGCATTCTCTCGCATTTATTGCTCTGTGTTTTCTTTCTTCATTACCAATTTTTCTCCAAGTACTTTACTGAAATATTTTCACATTTGACTTCTGACTTATTTCTCTACTTTCTCTTCCAGCAAAATTCCTTGATAGAATTATCAGTATCACTGTCTTCATTTATTTCTATTGTCATTGCCTTCAATAATTTCCTATAATTTTCATTTAAATCCACAATAATTAAATTATATTTCCACAAATCAAAATTACTTTTGTTATGGTTATCTCATCTCTCAGGTTTCTAAATCCATTAACCATTTTCAATAGCTATAATCATTAACCTATGGTGAACATTTAACATTATCAGTTTGACCCAACCTCTCCAGTGCTTACAACTTAGCTATAAAAAATCATATACCTTAGGGCCATATTTATTAACACAACTTTTAGAAAACTCTTCCACCTGATGACAATACTGTGCCATAAATAAAGGGCACATTTTTCATTTGCACAAAAGAGCTGTTTTTGCTTTTCAATGCTGGATATCACTTGCCTTTGATTTAAATTCTGCTTTATTAGTAACTCCTCAGTCTCCCTTGGCAGAACATCTGTTTCTCCCTAAATTATTCGCCCTGGAATATTTCAGGTGTAAGCCCTTGGAAATTTCATCTGTATCCATGTTACTACTGCTTTTGATAATCTCATTCATTATCATGACCTGAAACACCTTTAAAAGTCAGTGAATCATGCATGTATTTTCCACCAGAACATTTTATTTAATTCCTTGTTTCACTGGAATATCCAAGATACATTTCAAAATTAAAAGCATGGCAATCTTAATTACTAGCTTCTCCCTACCTGTACATCTAAATATTATTCACTTGTAATTTCACTTAGCCCAGCTGATATCTACCATAATCTTCCATTGCTCAGATGAAAAATTACTCAAGTGTCTTTCTTTACCTTCTTATTTAATTCATTTTAAATATTTGATATACCTTCCAATTATTACCCCAACCCCACCGCTTCTCAACAGGTTCATTGTTACAACATATTACAAGATATTTCTCTCACTTGAATTAATTTCTCAGTTCTCCAATGAATGTACCTCATTTTCTACTGTTCATCTTGACCCCTTGGTATATTTTCAACACAAGAAGCAGAATGAATATTTTGAAATATAATATACCTGTTAAAAAGAACGTTAAATTCATACTCCTTTTCCCGCAAGTATCTATAAACTGACAGTAAGAAAATAAATTTCATAAAAATATCAGTACTATCAAAACATGTATTTTAAGCATCTGTATTTATGTTTGAAAATATGTTTTAAAAGACCCAATTTTATTTTAACATATGCATTAATAATGTACATTACTGAAGAATAATTATTTTTTCTGAATGGTAGGGATTTATGGAAAAGATTGCTACTACCCAACTTAAAACTATCAATAAATAAAAAAAATATTCTGTATTACTGAAGATTTACCATTCCACAAAAATGATTGGTAAGTCACTGTATCAGAAAGAGAATTTACCATCTGCATCTGCAGAATTTATACATTTTTTCCTAATTACATCATCGTATGTGAAGTTAATAAAGACTAAACAAAAATGTCAGCGAATGACTTAGTCTCTAAAATTCAAATGAGATTTTAGAAACGGCTTATCTCTCATCTATCTATATATTTATCCATCTATCTATCTATCTGTCTATCTATCATCTATCTATTTTAGATTTTTCTTATACTGACCCTAGGTCACAAACCCTAGTCTTTGGCTTTTACATGATCTGCATGCCAGCTTCTCATCTGCCTGAGCTACAAAGGTGTGTGATCTTAATTTTAATCAATATACAGATAAAGAAAATGTCTAAGTCTTTACTCAAATATTAATTATATTTCTGACCGATTTGGAGGTCATTTCCATTTAACTAAAGAAAAAATAATGAGATTTTCTTATAGGTAACTGACACAAATGAAAAATGCATCTTTCTTCAAATAGCATTGGCTACAATTTACCATTTACATGAACCCAAAAGTGTAGACGTTGAGCTAAAAATTTGTTAAGGATTAAATTTAAACCTCATTGGAATACCCTTGGGTACCTTATCTAATATGATCTATGGATACTGAGTTAAGAATTACTATTCTTATTTTTAAAAGAATTTCATCCGGTCCAAAGTCAAAGAATTCAAAAAAAAACAAACAAAAAAAAACACTGAAGATATTCTTGTTGATTCCATTCCTTTCTCCTTACTACAGCATCCCATAGAGCCGAGGTAAGCTGAAAAGTAATGAACACCCAATTAAGATACACTTTTCAGCGTAACTGAGATAAAAGGAACCAACTGAATAGTCTAAAGCACACCAGTAACCACAATCATTCTATAGAAATGACATTGGAATTTATAGTGCAATTATGAAGAACACCTCGTAGAGAAGAAAACTTAGAGGTTAGGTGCAATTTTTTTTAATCCCATAGGCATGGAAATTATAAGTAAAAAATGATACTTCATTGCAAAGGATTTATTAAGATATTCATTCTCCAAATTTTGTTAATATTATAAGTACATAGGATTAATGGGGTACTTTCATTAAGTACCTTAGTATAGAAACAAAAGCACTATAGTAACTATGAGTTTCATGGTGGAAGTTACTAGGGTTATATTGATTAAAATGGAATTTGTGTTTTTGATATGCAACTTATTTTCTATCAAGAGCAAGAATCTGGTACTATTGATGTAATTGTTAGATCTCCATTAAGAGAATTTTTAGTCATTCAGTGTCAGCTCAGTAGGTAATTTTCCTCTGAGTAAAGATGGAATAAACTGCTTTACTCTGACATATGTTGCATTGTCTCATTTTCATTTTTCTTCTGTTCTCTGTTACAATTTTTCTTTCATAAATAGTCTAACTCAACATGATCTGTGCTTTTTAACAGATACAAATATGTGGGTGATTTTTCTTTAATATCTCTATCTGTTTTGGGCATCTGCCTGTTTGGAGGACATAGTGTGCATAAGAACATATTTTTAACAAAGGTAAAAGATGTCCTGGTTTAAAGGTAGCTGTGGAATTGATAGTGTAAAATTTTCTAATTAAGCTGTCTGGATTCTTTGTTGTGCAGTCTTCAAAGTTATAAACTGATGTATAAGAAGTTATTATAGTCACACAAAGAAAAATATCTCTTTTTTAGCTAAGATAAGTCAAATTTTATTTTGCAGTCAATTGGTATACTTATTTTTCTTTCTTTTTAAAGGAAAGGTGCAGTTAGGAATGAAGTCGAGTAGGCAGGAAGGCAGGAAGAGAGAGGATAACCATTTTTTTAATTTCTATTTTAGTTTTACATCTTGTTTGTTCTCAGTCAAACCTGGGACACAAAACTGAGTGTGTGTGTGTTTGTGTGTGTATATGTATGTGTGTATATATATATATATATATATTATATACATATATATATATGTATATATAATGAACTTTATCCAGAGGCAATTAACTAAACCACTACAATTGACCAAACCACTGCTCCACCAGGGTGCTCCATAATTTTCTTTTTCTATTTTACTGATAGGTAGACCAATAGTTGGTTATTTTTAATGGGAGTTATTTGTAGTGATATTTTGATGGTTATAATTGTATTGTTGCAGTTTATAAGCAAAATTTATGACTTTATACTACCTCAACTGTCAATGGCTGTACTAAGAAATCCAAAGGGACATAAGAATTGATTTTTTTAAGCTTTAGGAAATAATACTTATGAGCTTAGTCTCATTTGACATTGATCTGTAGCAGTAATATTTCTCAACTAAGAACTGTCAAAAATATAGACTGTTCATGTTATGAGCTAACTTTCAATTTCATAAAACTTTCATTCAGAAACAATAATGTGCAAGGTGAAAAATGGTACAAATAGAACAAAAGAAAGGCAAAAATTGCCCCTTGATGAATTAAACATGCATAATTTATTTCACTTTTTACTTTCGCTTGAATGATTTCTGGAGTATTTTTCTGCCAACAAAATCTGCACCCAATTTCTTTCTTTACCAAGGCAGACAGTGACAGCAGGGGCAATCAAGAACAGAAGAGAAAGGAAGGCATATACAAGAAGTAGAAGTTGGCTGTATAAAAAAGAAATTAAAGAAAGAAAAGTCAATATCTAATATCCAGGTTTCTGCTCCCTAATGCTAAATCATAGCAAAGATGCCCTCAGGTTCCTCTTGCTTCTTGCTGTGGTCGTTTGTACTTGCCTTTGCAGCATAGCACAGCACTGGACAAAAAGTAGGTGCTTTATCCATTGTTGCTGAAACTGAGAAAATGTATTGATATTTTAGCTTCAGTTTCCTTTATTGATAGCATTTTTATTTTATTTTCTGGATTTCCAGTTTAGGCTTCTACTTAACAGACTAACTATGCTGGGAAACTTAGATCTCCAAGTAGTTTCATATGATTAAAACAATCCATTTATATCACAAACTGCTTCTGATGCTCTATTGGGCTAAATATTATGATTTATTATATCAATGATTAATTTTATATTTATTGCCTAGTCATTTCCTTACCAGATAAAAACATGAAATAGAAAATTTTGTAATACCTCTTTGATCAATTATTCATTTTAGCCTGAATCATCATATTGTATTAGCAAGATCATTTCTTTAATTTTTATTTGCAAAATTGCACATACTTTTTCAGATATGTTCTATTTTCTCATACAAAGTTGATAATTATTTAACATAAATTGAGGCTAAGAATAAATTCACTTTTTCAGATATGCATTGCTTGCTTCCGAAAATATATCTCTCTTGCTAAAATGATCAGACCATCTCGAATTTTTATTTTTGGCATATACCATGATGATAAGAAATCACAAATGTATTTATGAAACAGGATAATGTAGTTATTAAAAGCCAGAAAAGCATCTCACAGTCAAATTAAAAGAGAAACTTTATTGAGTAATAGCCCTGTGAAGTGCTTCTGAAATTCTAGTTCAAATGATTACATCCAAGTTCTCAAATAAAACACACACTCATGCACACCTCAACTTTCCCCCAAACTTCCCATTTCTCCATCTTTTATTCCCTAAATATTTAAGCTACTTCTATCCACTCCATGATAGACTTTCTTCAACAATTAGAATCTCCCTCCCTCCCTCGCAAATTCTCAACTGCAGAAATTAAAGGGAAACATCTAAATTTTTTCTATTTGATAATTGAACTCTAAATACCCTTTGCCTTTATGTGATTTGGATCATTATCAAAACTGTCTTGATAAAGAGTCAATTTGGGGCTTATTTCTATTTATAACACATGATCTATAAATGATACAATATCCCAAAGGGGGGTGCAAATAAATGAAAAAAAAAAAAAAAGCCAGAGCAGAGGTCAGATTATGGTTAAGTGTGAATACAAAACAAAACAAAACCCATAAAGCATTACATGTCTATTTCTGGAGAATACAAGACCAAAGGATATGGAGATTCTGTCTGATTCTGTATCATAGTATTGAACAAAAAGTAGATGCTCAGTACACACTGAATGATTGTGGATAACATCCTCAATATGTCTCAGCAATACCACAATTGAATAGTAATTTATTTCCTCTTGTTCCTCTTATAATTGTCACTATGATTTCAGCGATATTTTCCATTTTCATCTAACAACAAAAAACCTACAGGAATATTTATGATATTATGGCAAAATATCAGTAACAGTTGAGTTTTATTTCCCATCATTGTGTATTTGAAACAGTTTCTAAATCCCACACAATTATTTCACTGTTTTGCTTCCAATGCGCTTTCTATATAATCTGATACATTGCACTTTGTTGCACATAATAGTATGAAATATTTCCATTCTATATTATCTTTAAAGATAATTGTCTATTTAATGTAGGCATGTTACTAGACAACAGAAATGTACAGATGAACTTGTGTGATTCCAAGCAAGAGAGTCCAGATACTGCAAGAGAATGAAATGATAAAGTTTTGTTGCTATTAGCCTATAATTTTAAAAGCTATGTTCAAAATATAAAATTACTAGAATTTCCTAATTACAATATCTTATTATTATTTAACATTCATCCATGTATGTTTATTTATCAGTTAAATATCTTGGCTCCCCACTATAGCAATCTAATAAACATAGGCATTTACTAAGGCTAAGTCACCTTAATATGTTCATCTACATTCATTACTTGACACCAGGGTTATTATTACTAATTCTCTCATCAGAGACCCTATCTTTATTTTTTTCCTTTCCAATATGCTTTGCACAATTACTTTACAATTAATATTAGCATTCAGCTATTAACACAACACTGTTGTCCAGAAAACTCAATTAAAATTGCCTCTGTTTTCTGGAATATTCTCTCTGTTCCTTCTATAAATTCTGTCTTTAACATGATCTCCTCTGTATTCATTCCCTAGCATTGTTACCCATATGGATGGCCTTCCTCTGATTTAATATAGATGAATCACTTCTGACAAGTGTTTTATACACCACAAACTTTATTTGTATATACCATACTCCCTTTACTTATAATGAACTCTTAGTGAAGGCAAGAATTATGCGATTTTCTGTGTTCCAAAACATCTAGTATTGTATCTTCAGAAATAGTTACTCAAAGAATGCTGTTGGAACATCAATAGTGACATAATTAGCTTGGGGGTAGGGGTGCATCTATTTCTATATGTCAGTAAGATAGCCCCATGATCTTTCCTGGAGGTCTAAATTCTATTCTATTCCAAGCCTTGAAGTTAATGATTATTCAGCACTGAAATAACTTTGTTGTACATAATCACTGCACTGTTTGCTGCCCTTTTAGTAGTTATCCCTGCTCTCACTGATCAGGCTCCATAAGTCCATTAGTAATAAAGTACAGACATTCACAGTTGGATCTGAGTGGTGTCTTTGGGATAAGAACACTTTTCCTAGGCTTTGAGCGATCTTGGACCTGCAGGGTACACCTTTATTTTTAAAGAATTATTACATATAAACATATATAATATGCATATATAATTACATATAATTATACTCATTTCTAGATTTACCAATAAATTCCAAAAATGAAGGAATACAATGTCTTATAAATGTAATTATGTTAAGTAAAATGAAGTTTGCTCATATTAAGACTCATATAAAGTGCAGATAGGTTGAAATTGTAATTAGAAGCTTTGGACTTTAACAATTACAATTTTAAAACCATGGTTCTACATCCTATTAAGTATAATATTTTTGAAAGTTTATTAAATCTCATTGATAAGGTGATCGTAGGTCCCTTTGCATGTTATGTTGGTATAATACCTAACTCAAAGGTAATAATAAAAGAAACAAAGTAGTATACATCAGGTATTGATTATAGTATCTCACACGTTTTAAGTATTCAGAAAATTAGCTCATTGTTATTTTAGTTAGTTTAATATTAAAAAAATTTTTCTAAATTAATTTTCTCTAACAAAGATTATCTACTCCACTTACAAATTCATTTTACTCATAACCACATTGGAAAATCGTATTAGCTGACTCTAAAGAGGTCTTGATGAGAGAGTTACAGAAATTCACTGACAGAAATGATAATCATACTCATTCGACTAATGGTTTTAATAAAAAATGAATAAAAATCACTGTCAGTCATAAATTTTCCTATTCAATATTTGAATTATTTGACTAAAGCTATTAATAGTTATCAACTAATATTATTGACAAATTCACAATGTTATTGTTTAATAATTATTTGTATGCTATGGTGATTTGGTAATATTATCTTATGTATTGATGTGATAGCAATGATAGTTCATATTTAATATTAACAAAACAAATTTATAATATTATAAATTTGCATTCCTTATAGAGCATGACATTTCAATACATATACATGATTTTGTGACTGATAGGCTGGTGAATAAAATATCTCTAAGCAACAAAATACATCATACATTGACACAAGTCTATATATAGGGAAAGTGAAATCTAAAACTATGAATACAGAAGAAAGAAACATCATCAAATTTTTTAATATTAAAAAATGCATGTTCATAGTTGGTAAATTGATGATAGGTAATTAATCGCTGTAGCTTTCAGATTTCATTAATTCACAAAAACACATGCAGCATTTTAACCCTTAAATAACAGTACCTAAATTTTTTGAATTATATTCTTTGCAAACACACATTTAAATAAAATTCAAAATTCAGGTATAAAAATACATAGTTATACAAATGACTTTCATATTAGAACAAAGAAATTTGAGGCTGTACTTTCACAAAAGCTAATTCAGTGAAAAAAGTAGAGTAGGACACCTGAAATTTGGTAATGTTTTAACTAAATATGACACAATTAGTGAACTGATTGAGACATTTCATTAAAACATTACAGACTACATTTTAGTGATTGAGAAATAAGGTATATAATTTGAAGAAATAGCTACACCAAATTTAAACTATTCATTTTATAAATAAAACCTAAGGAAGCATAGAAATGGTATTTATTATGGAAAGAGAAATGATGTAATTTAAAGAATTTAATAGCTTAATACCTTTAATTTGTTAAAAACATCATCAAAGAGATGTGTCTATAGTCTCTTTACTTTCTTGCTAAGA
Source organism: Solenodon paradoxus (assembly GCA_004363575.1). Taxonomy (NCBI): domain Eukaryota; kingdom Metazoa; phylum Chordata; class Mammalia; order Eulipotyphla; family Solenodontidae; genus Solenodon; species Solenodon paradoxus. The sequence goes on along the minus strand of RJWH01000069.1, from coordinate 1,640,473 downwards.
AAATGAAATCAATGGAGTTCTGAAAATTAGACTTCTATGAAGTGATTGATGTTTTTGTTAAAAATTGTTACAAACAGTGTGATATAAAGGAACTAGATTTATGTTCCACTTGGGAAGTATTCTGCACAGTACAAAGTCAGAAAACGAGTCTTAACTAAACTTAGTGATAGACTAGAAAGCTATTTTATGACTGAGATCACGTGTGTCCTCAAATTTTCTGACCCTGTCTTTCTCTTCTTCTGGATAGTTCAAATACAAACATTATTTCTCTTAGTGTTACCCAAGATTTGTCTTAAGATAGCTTTATTCTTTTTAATTATTTTTTTTTTCATTTTGCTTCTCTGCTTTTTCTTCCAGCTCAATTTAAAAAAAAGTCTAGTTTCTGTATTCTTCCAAATTCAGTAAGCATCTTTTTAACAGTACTTTCAATTCATCAGATGGTTTTCTTATCTCCATTTCTTTAGTGTCTTTCTCTGGGCTTTTATCTTGCTCTTTCATTTTAGACCTGCTCCTCCTCATTCTGCCTAATTCTCTGTGTTTGCCTCCATGTATTAGGAAATTATGCTACCACTTCTGATCTTGAAGGACTTGCCTTGTTCAGGTGATGTCCCCAGGAGTTTAGGAGAAGAGTGTCCTTTAGCCAAGTACACTATGTGCTCAAGGTGCATTCCTTGGTTGTGCTGCACAGCCCACCTGCTGTTAGCAGCAAAGTATGTGGGACTGTTGGCCTGTCTCGGTTACATCACGTGGTTGGGCTCAGTTCAGATGCTTAGCTGAGGTGCATCAGGTGGTGCTATGGGCCTGGCCCAGCCTGGTCCTTCTACAGCTTCTCAGTGGGCAAATGGAACTGCCAGCCTGTCACAGTCACACACAGCTTATCACTTGTAACTAGTGGTGGTTGGAGTAATGGCGCAGAATTATGATGTGGTTCTCAACAATTGATATTCATGTTGACTTTGTATCCTGACAATGTACTTAACTCATTTATTATTTCTACCAGCATTTAATCAGTTCTTTAGAATTTTCTATACAAACAAAGTAGGTGTTTGCACATGGATATAATTTTGCATCTTCTCTCCACTATTCATGTCTATTTTTTCTTTTCATGTTTCCAGTAGCTAAAATCTTCTTTATGATGCTGAATAGGGACAGTGACAATAGACTTTGGTTTTCCCAAACCTAGAGGGCAAACATTCTGGTTTTTAATCATTAATATCAAGTGAACTGCACTTTTGTGGTTTAAGTTGTTTTTTTTTCTTGTCATTGAAGAAATTTTCTTCTATTTTTGATTTCCTAAAAATTTTATATCATGAAAGGATGTCAGCTTTTGTCAAAAGATTATTTCACATATATTTTGATGATATACTTTTCTTTAGTATGTTGATAGATGAATTACATTGAATGAATTTCCAACTTTCAACCAGTCTTTAAAATAACCAGATACACTATATTAACAAGATTAATTACTGATTTTGTGTATTTCTTGAATTTACTAACTTTGGTTGAAGATAAAATAGAAGCTGGGTGGTACAAATCACTCTTTTGAGAATGTTGGTGTGGAGAGAGAAGATCAGGTGATGATAGTTGTGATGCTGTGACATAAAAAATATAAAGAAATATCCTCTGATTTTCCAAAAGTTCATGTTAGTCACTTCATTTTGATGAATTAGCTTCATTAGTATCTGTTTGCTCTCACAGAAAGAAATCAAAAGAGACTTCTGTATTTAACAATAAAAGCTAAAAAGAAAAAATAGTTTCAGCATTGCTTTTGTTTTTTTTTCTTGTTATGAGTTGGTTTATTTTCTTTTCAATTAATTGAATGTTTAGTGAAACATTACATGATTTTCAACTAAAGCCAAAGACAGTTGCATAATTTTTAAACTAAACTATTTATCATTCTAACTTTTTTTTGAAAATGGTATATAAAGTCACATGGTAGGCAAAAATTAATTCAAAATGGACCAAAGACTTAAATGTAAGAGCTAAAACTATTAAAGTTTTAGAAGAAAACTAAAGGCATAAATCTCTGTGACACTGGATTAGACAATGGTCCCTTAGGTATGCTATTGCAACAATACACAAAAGGAAAAATAAATTGGACTTTGTGAAAATAAAAATATACGCGCTTCAAAGAACACCATCAAGAAATTAAAAAGACAGCTCACAGATGAGGGGAAAATCTTTGCAAATCATAAACACATAAAGATCTCTCAGAAATCAAATATGAGATAAACAATCCAATTAAAAATAGGCAAGGGATCTGATTAATAAACATTTCTCCAAAGAAGGTATAAAAGTGGCCGATAACACATGAAAAGATGCTCAACACTATTATTAGGCATCAAAGAAATGCAAATGAAACCAGAGTGAGGTGCTACTTCATACTCACTAGATGTCCTTAATTAAAGAGAGAGAGAATAACAAATGCTGTGAGAATGTTGAGAAATTGGAACTCTGATACACTTTTGGTGGGAATGTAAAATGATGCAGCCCTTTGGGAAACAGTCTGGTAATTTTGAAAAAGCTCAAACACTAAGTTATCCTATGAGGCATCTATTCCACCCTAGATATATACCCAAAAGAAATGAAAGCATGTCTATACAAAACTTAGAAACATTCACAGCAGCGTTATTAACAATATCCAAAAAGCAGAAACCACTCAGATGCCCATCTCCATACAAGGGAATATTATTTATAAATAAAGAGAAAGGAAGTACTGACATGCTATGTGGAGGAGTGGTTAGGTCTGCCACCTCCAACTGAGTGCAATCCACGCACATTCTAGGGATCCAGGTTCACATCCCAAGTCTGGGGGGAAAACAACCATGATGAATAATTAAATTAAAAATAAATAAAATTTTGCTTACTTCTCTTCTCTCTTCCTGCCTATCTGGCTACTTGCCTTCATTCCTGTCTATATCTTTCCTTTAAAAATAATGAAGTACTGACACATGTCACATCACAGATGGAACATTGAAAACATCTTTCTATTTGAAAGCATATTAGTCTTCCACTCATTCTAACTGTCCACATTTTTGTTCTCTTCTCTTCCTTCCCACTTTAAATATTTGCTGTAATTTTGTTTTTCTGTGTTGTTTCTTTATGCTTTATAGAGCATCCTTTATTTATTTATTCATTTTTTGCAAAGCTGGTTTTGTGGTGATAAATTTCTTTAACTTTTGCTTGTCAGATAAGGATTTATCATTCCTTCAGTTCTGAATAATAATCTTGCCAGATATAGTATCCTAGTTTGAAAATCACTTTCTGTCAGCACTTTGAATATATTATGCCATGCCCTTCTAGCCTGCAGAATTTCATTTGAGAAGTTCACTGATAATCTTATGGGGCCTCCTCTGTATGTGACACATTTTTCTCTGGCTGCTTTTCTGATTCTTTATCTTGTATTTTTGATGTCTTGATGATGATGTGCTAGGTGTATTTCTGTTTGGTTTCTTTTATTAGGACTTCTTTGAACTTGCTGGATCTGGAGGCTTGCTTCACTCTTCAAATTGGGGAAGTTTTCATCTGTTCTTTCTTCAAGTATGGTTTCTGCCCCCTTTTCTCTCTTTTTTCTAGAACTCCTCTGATGTGAATGTTGTTCCTTTTGATGTTATCCCAGAGATCTTGATGCTGTATTTGATTCTTTGAATTTTTTAAATCTCTTTTCTGGTTTGCTTGATTGAGTTCCTCTGTCTTATCTTCCAGATCACTGATTCTATTGGAAGTATCATTCACCCTACTGTTGAGTCCTTCTATTGAATCCTTTAATTCAATCATCTTGTTTCTTACCTGTTTTAATTCTTCTCTTTGCTTCCTGACATTCTCATTTACTGCCTCTACTGATTTCTGGATTCCCATGATTATGTTAATCGCCATTACCCTAAATTCTTCTTCAGGTAATTTATGTACATCTGCTGCATTCAGATTTATCCCTGCTTCTTTGATTGGATCCATCATTTCACATATATTTCTCTTTGCCTTTATTCTATTTGGCATTCTGTTTATATTTGAGGGTTCCGTTTACTTAGCATTGCTTAGGTTTGACTTACCCTGTATAGGCAATCAGGCTGTAGTTTCTCCTCTACCCACAAGGTGGTGCTAGCATGTAGCATTAAGGTTTGGGACAGCCTTCTCACAGTAATCCAGGGGGGTTGGAGTTTCCCAAGGGAAGAATTTCAGGTGGGTGAATATTTGGTGGGTGGGATTTCTGCTCTTTGGAACCCAGGCTCTGGTGTGAAATGATTGTGGGAAAGGTTTGAGCTCTTTGGCTGATTTTCCCTTAAGGCCTTGCCCAGCACAAGTTCACCATGTGGCATCCATCACAGCTCCCAATATGCTGGCTCTCCTTTCACCCTGTCCCAAGTAGGCCCTCTGTGACTCCCGCGTCTCAGCCCCAGGGACCACTGCCTCCACCATCCCAAAATCTCTACCCTTCACCCTGCCACTTGTCTGGAGACTCCTGAATCCAAATCAGTGGCTTAGCTGAGAACCCGCCGGATGCTCTCACCCACGGTTAGTCATCAGTTCTTCTGTCTCCAACTTAAGTGCTAATAATTTCTTGGTGTTTGTCTCAGGAAAATAAGTGATTTTGGGTTTTGGGTTATTTTTTGGTGTCTGTGGGGAACAACCCAAAAATGCAGCCTATCAAGTCACCATGCAGAAGTCGATCCTCTATACCATAACTTCTTGAAATAGCTTTGACTGTTTCCTTAAATAATTGCCCAGTTAATCTCATTGACCAACTCTAAGGACATAGATTTATTTGTAATATTGCCTTAATAGTCTTTTAATGTCTATAGGGAACTATGGCTATGTCACTTTTTTATTTTCTGATGGTGGCAATTTGCTTATATTTTTTTCTCGTCAATCTGTTTTCAATTTATTTTTGTTCTGCTTTTATATTTATTTTTTCCTTATTGCTATTAGCTTTGTATTTAATATACCAGCATTTTCCATAGTTCAATGGACAAATGCGTACTCTATTAATAGCACTAAATTATATATATATATTTTTTTTCCTGTAAGCATTACTTTAGATTCATCTTGTAAAAATGCAACCTTAACTTTTTTTTCTCATTCAGTTGCACAGATTTTTCAATCTCTTTTAACTTTCTTCTTGACCCATTGTTTAATTTAGAAAAAGGCTTTGAATTTCTAAATAGTTTTGTTTTCTTTACTTACCTATTTGCATTTGAATTCTTTTTAATCATGTTCTATAAATATTCTATGCATGGCTTCAATGTTTTGGACATTGATTTTTTTAATCACTGAGAATAGGGTCTATCTTCATGAATAGCATATGTGCACTATTAAAGATTGTATATTATCCTTGTATTGTATATAGATTTCTGCAGGTGTTGAGTAAATCAAGTTGGTTAATAGTGTTCATTTTCTTTTTTATCCTTACTGGTATAGTCTGTACTTGATTTGTTGATTCTGTACAAAACCAAAATATGTTAACATTTCCAACTATATTTTTGCACATGTTTATTTCTCCTTTCATTTCTATCAGTTTTGCTTCATATATTTTGAGCTTCTGCCCATTTCTCCAGTGTGCAATAAGATGCTTGTAAGGAATTGCTTAAGTCTACATGGTACATAAATAAAGTTTAGTCAAATACAGATTAGCAAACATTTCTGGATATGTACCTTGTATCAGTAATCCAACTCTAAGAATGATAACAATTTTGACTACTCCCTAGTTTATATCTTTATAATTTTATGCATATCTATCCCTGATGAAGTTCGGATCCAAGAAATGTGATTGGGCATACCAAATAGTTTTCATTTAAAAAACTATTGAGAGATTTAAAAAGATTATATATGGTTAAGTTCTGAAACTTATTTTTATTTTTATTCACTCTGCTTTATGTTCACAAAAAGTTTTCAAAAAATTAAATATATATTCATAATAATAAAAGATAAAGGAAGAAGTGGAGTTGAGAAATTTGATTTTATCAGACTGCAGACATAAAGGAGGGATGTATGCAACAGATGCTGCTAGTACCCCACCTATAGGTACCTCATTTCCCTACTCCACCAATTTTCTATAGCCGGCATCAATATTTTTTCACCTGGACCTCTGTGACCACGTGAATCCACTTCACTTATTTTCTGATCAGACCTGTCCTTTGTAAATTGGGTTTAGGCAATCTCTAAATCAGGATATTGTCACATAAAGATTTTTCAATTTATGATAGTGCAAAAATGATTTGCATTTAGTAAAAACCATGTGATGCTCGGCAGCAATAACACTATCGTATGTCAAGGAAGATCAACTAGTTATTGTAATGACAAAGGATGGGGACAAAAGTAAGGAGGAAATAGCACATTAAAAACTCAGTTTGGACGTATCTCGAGAAAACAAGCTATAGAAGTTTGTGGATTTGGTATGAAAAATACACAGACTAAGGTGTAACTTCAATTTCCTAAAAAGCATATGGAAATGTCAACAAAAGAAATAATACAGCAATTTAAAAACAGTATGTTATAGAAAGCAACTAGAAGTGGTGAGTCTTATTTATTTAATGCATAGGAAGCTGGACAGTGACAATTTACTTGATTGGTTGATAGGGATCTTGAAGGATCAAATTTAAAAGACTGGATATAAAAAAAAGCCTGAGAAGAATCATTTGAGAGTAGGGGAAGACTGTGTTGATATTAGTGTCTTGAGTCAATGGTTACATAAAATCTTCACCACAGAGGAAGAAACCAACAGCCAGATAAGATGAACAACTTTGCAAGATGGAAGGAACTCTTGGAGTTTGAAACTAGCCTTGCTTACTATGAAGAGAAAAAAGGCAAAAAAAAAATCTTTGCATGCTTCTCAGAGAAGACCATTTCTAACAGGAAACTGGTTCTTACCTGTTAGTATATAGGTTTTTCTTATTTTTGAGTAAAATTTCAGTAAAATGGGGTCTTGAGTACAATATAGAGTCAGTATAATTAGCCGAAGAGCCCTTTTCATTCTTAATTCCTATTTCCAGAAGAGATGCTCTCCTTGTATATGGCCCCAAATTAATAAAGTGTGCCACTAGTACAAAACAAGTAAACACAATTAAAAAACTTCTGGAAAAGAAAACTACACAGAAATATATCCAGGAATTCTCAATCTCTATTTGAATTTAGCATCTATGCAAGAATACATATGGATTGTGCTGCCTAAATCATTCTGAATCAGGAGTGGTTTCTTCCAACTGAGAGAGAAATTTTCATGAAAAAGTGGAAACTAAATGGAATTTTTGAAGTTAAAATCTTGCTAAATAATAGGAGTTAGGTAAGTGAAGATGAGAGGAAAACATTTTGCAAGCAGAGAATGTCATATGCTAGTGACTTGGGCACATATATGAGTTTCCAATTGTGACTTTAACAATTTGACACTACTTCAGTGAAATAAAATGTACAGTTCTGTAACTCAAAAGACCAACCAAGACTCTCACAGACAAAATCAAGGATAGAACAGGTTGTGTTGTTTTCTGCAGGACCTAGGTGAGAATCCATTTCTTGCTTATTTAAATTTATGGCGTAGTTCAGTTCTTTGTGATTGTAGAAACTCTGTTCTATATTCTTGTTGCTTATAATCTGGAAATTAAAATTACCAGTCTTAGAGGTAATCATATTCCTTGACTAAAGAGGTAAGGTGAATCTATAACTCACTACCCTGCCTTTTCTTCTTCCAATTTTAAGAACTCCGAAGATCAGTTTGAACCTAATGAAGTAGCTCAGGATAATCTTCTTAAAATTAGCCTATCAGCAAATTTGGTTACAACTCCCTTTCCATTTTGAGAACCACAAATTTGATTTTATATAGTAAAAGTTAATTTTTGCTAGACTTGGTTCCCTTGTTTAGATAAAAAGGGTGAATTACATGATGAAGGATAGAATTGGACTATTCCTGGTAAATTTAATGTTTTATATACAGATGCTGTTTTACAGTGATGCACATCTCAAACTTATATAAAACGTTATGATGTGATATTCTTTCAAAATAATTTGAAAAGTGCATAAGTAACTTATCAACTCAATAATTTGTTCCTTATTCACTAGTAATAAAACACTTATCTTGCTGATTCACCAAAGATCATGTAGCTTAATCTCTTCATAGATTAAAGATCACTTACAAATTCATTTTATACATTTACATGTAAGTTTATTTTTGGTATGATAGATTTTAAAAATCATTGAAATTGTAAAGATAATATTCTTTCTCATTAGTCTCATAACTTTTCCTACTAAATGTTTTCTTCCCTTTTATATGAGTTTTATAAAGGTGATAAAGAAAGCTTATAATGGGGTTTTCTTCCTCTTGATCAGTTTTGCAGAATGAAAATATTTTCTTCTAAATGCTAACAATATTCTTCAGTTTCAGAATATTAAACTAGTGTGAAGTGATTCTGGAGAGGTAGTTATGGATAGGGTATGTAGATTCTTCATGCTTTTAAGAAATTATTACTTTATCTTAAATGCAAATGAAAAGCTATTAAAGAAAAATGTTTAATGAAGAAATATGAAGGGGTAAAAGTAGGTGACTGTGATTAAATTTGAGTTTTTAAGAGCTCACGACATCTGTATTATGAGGACAAATTTAGAAGGAGGACAGCATAGATGTGGCAGATTACTGCAGTTACACCTGTACTTTACGAAAGAGGCCTTAAGTCTGGATTCTGCTGGTCTAAATGAAGAGTAATTTAGGTTTGAGAGGAGATAAACTTGATAGAAATTTGTACATTGAAAATTTATTTGAAGTGTACTATATATAGGGATAGGAAAATGGAATAAAACAATAGGCAGGAAGATTGTCACCAAGAAGAGTCATATGATAATACAAGCGTGAATAAGGGTTAATATTTGAGTAGAGAGTAGAAATTGAGTAGCTGGTGTTGACATGAAACATTTGTAACCCATAAATATCTGAAGGTAGAGAAAACCCCCTACTCACTTTCATAATACATAAATAATTCCTAAAACCCACTGAATCAAACTCTGAGAAAGGAAAGTGAAAAATTTATAATTAAGTTCTAAAGAAGCATTTCAGAGAGCCGAATTTGAAACACAGCCCTATGTGACCTATGAAAATAAGAATACTAAATATTACACTGAAATATATATTCTAAAGGAAATATTTAAACAATAAAATATAAATATAAACTGCAGAAATCAACCTCATATTTATGTGTAACTTTGAACTTTTAAAATTTAATATTTATAACATATTATAATTTATTCTATATTCTGATAATGCTTCTGTTCAAAGCAATTTATAAAGTTAGTCTGAGTTCTACTATGGTCTTATATTAATGGAAGATTCCACTCAGAAAGCATCTGCATTTATCACCCTGTGGTGTATTCCCCTTCACATAATATCCAAAATACTATTTACAGAGATAGTTATTTCACACTAATTTGAGCACCTGGAACATAATGAAAAAATGTAAGTACAATTTAAATGATTCATTTTAGTGCCTATGAGATTGGGTTAGGAGGAATACTTAATTTGAACACTTGGGATGCATCCTGTCAGCAAGCAAAACACTTTTTGGTGAAGCAGAAGAAAATTCCCAAAAGGAGATTTTCTGGGCTTTTTATATGTCTGTTTGTTTTCTTCCTGGGATTCTAAAGAGGAAGAGTTCTTTAAAGTTAATTTCTTCTACAGACACAGTTACCTTTCTAATATGTAAATATGATCAAATTTTCATTTATAAATTTCCCTAAGTTCCCTAATTCCTGGTGGATAAATAGACTATGCACAGGAAGTCAGAGAAGACAGGTAAAACAAAATCCTGCAGATTCAGTTCCTTTCCAGACACAACTCCATTTCCTGAGAGCTCTTCAATTATGTTAGGTGATTATGCATCCTTATAATTTAGTAGTCTTTTTTGATTAAACATCTTTAGTGAGTTTATATATTTCTACTAAAATTAATGTAACCTTGCAAAACATTTGCCTATGAGAATACCGGTTATAGCTAAAGTCCTTCATTCCATTCAGTTCAGAACCAGTATATTCTGAATTTCCATTTTAACAGCATATCGTTAAAATGTTTGCAGCATATCATTAAAATATTTTTCTAATTCTCAGATATGAAAGATAACTAGTACGACAATTCTTTCCTTCAACAATTCTAGATACAACATAACTAACTTCTTTCTTGAAAAACCAAAACAAGAAACTGGAACCCTACCCCCCAAAAAATATATAATGTGGGGTGACTTCCAAAGGAAAACTGGAGAAGCATTGAATATTCTTGAGACTGATGAACATTTGCAGGATGTTGGGCAATGCTGTCATGGATTTTCCTGCTGCTTTCAAAATATCCTACCTTCTTCAGTTGTTAGTGTATAAGTTCAAGAGAAAATGTGGGAAATTGTATTTTATATAGGCATGAGGTATTCTTAAAGAATGTGACCAATTCTTCTGTAGAAAGTAGGGTGAATATTACTGCTACCAAGGTTTGATTTTAGTTTTCAGGAATACACTTTTATTCTTCACTAAAACTTTTCTGAAAGAATAAGTTAAAAATAATATTTTAGTTTGTGCAGTGTTTAAACTCAGAAAGGTAAATCTAACATCAAAATTTACTTTTAGACTGTCTAGAATTATGGTGAATTATTTTTGCTAGACCTATATTTTTAGTAACAGTTTCTTTGAGTTATAATCACATACCATACAATTTTTCCATTGAAAGTATTTGACTAAATGTGATTTAGTATATTGACGAAATTGTAAACAAATTCACAATGAACCTTGAAACATTTTCATCACCCCTAAAACACCCTAATCCATTAGCTATCATACCTCCACTCCAACAAATCATCCCATTATTTCTAGATCTTACAATCACATAATAATCGTGCCCATAGATTTATTTATTACATATATTTTATATAGATATATGTCACATTTTGTGGCTATCTTTTTTCATTCAGCATAATGAAAATTGGAGCACCATTTACTTTGAAGGCTATATTTTAATTTTTATTATATAATTCGTGTATGTATTTATTGAAGGAGCATTACATCATAGCATTACATAGGTTCAGGGTGTGAAACATTGTAAATCAACATTGGGTAAATTAAGTCTGTCATCAAAAGTCCAGTCCTTTCCTTTAAAATATAATTGAACCCTTTTATTCAATTTATCCACAACTTGCCACCTTCCATTCTGAAGTATCATTTTTTATTTTCACCTGTGCACTGTCCCATGGTAATTTTACCTGCATCTGTATTAACTATGTCCCAAGAGTCATTCTTCCTTTTCTTGAAGGGCAACATGTATGGCCAATACAAAACTCTGTTGATCTGTTTTCAAACCTGTAGAGTATTAGAAGTCTTCGTTTTATTTTTTTCAATAGCCTTAATCCACGATGTCAATATTCTGCTGATACAACATTCTCAAATACTTTTTGGGTCTCCTGTTTATCTCTAACTAATACACATTGGACAAGATGGTGTTGCACAGAGACTTTGTCAAAATATCTTATTCCTGTTCATATGGAAGTTCTATTTTTCATGATTTTAGGAAACATATACTGTTTTCACTAATGACTGTACAATTTACATTCCTGTTAACAGTTGCCTTTTTCTACAGTCTTACCGATAGTTGTTATGCTTGTTTTTTTAAGAATAGCTATCTTAACATATGTGAGGTATCTTAGTGTGGTTTTTATTTTCATTTCCTTGATGATTAGTAATGGTGAGTATTTTACATATACCTGCTAGTCATTTTTGTATCTTCTTTTGGTAAATGTCTGTTCTGGTCTTTTTCCCATTTTTTAAAGTCAGATTATTTATTTTCTTGTTATTAAGCTGTTTATTACATATTTTCCATTTAATCTCTAATCCAGTACATTTTTTTGCAAATATATTTTCTCCCATTCTTCATGCAGTCTATTCACTCTGTTGAGTGTTCTTTTACTGTGCATGAATGTTTTAATCTGATGAAATTCCATTTGCCTATTCTTGTTTTTGTTGTCTGCACTACCATATATACTAGCGATCTCAATTCTGAGTATATATCCAAAGGAAATGAATCAGAATTTTAAAGAAATATCTTCATTCTCATTTACATTGAAGATAATAATAGCCAAGATATGGAAACACCGTAAGTGCCCATTGATGATTAAATAAATTTTAAATTTTATATGTATATATATGTAATATATATAGTTGCTGTCTATACCATATATTGTTATCAATTTGTGAATATATGCATACATATTTGTTAGAAGAAAAAAATAAGTCTTTTCTTTACTGACTTACTTCATCTTTCTCTTTTCTTCCAAGAATAAACCCCAGCTTTTATCTCTTCAGGGGCACATCTTAGGATTCTACCTATAACTCTGTACTCCAAATTGCCATTCTTTAATCACAAAAGAGCACTTGATTTTCTCTCTTTTTGACTTCTTATTTTTAGATTAATATTGGATAACCTATAAACATGTAGTGTAGTGAATGACAGCTTTATCTCATATAAGAAGTATTGAATTTACAAGTTGGTCATTTGGAGGAAGAAGTTGTTCAAAATCTAGTTATTATTAAACATACTAAAATGACCTTAAAATTATGTCATTTAAAATGTATTTTTGTGAACATTTCAAATATATAAAATTATTATATAAGTGAATCTGATAGAAACTATTATCAAGATTTAACAAAATTTAGTATTTGCATATTTCCATTATTTCTGATTTACTGAAGTACTTCATTCAAATATTGTGATCATGAAAATAGAATATAAATCTCTTATAAGACAATCTTTTTTAACATAATCTAAAAGTATCTTACTCTCTAATAGCAAATCCAAATTTAAACTTTTTTAATAGTTAAATCAAAAGTGATTTTTTTTCATTACCTTGACTTAGTCAATATCTACACTGTCTTTTAAAAATACATGTATCTTCTGATTTTTTTTTAAACTCAAGACATTGACATATGGAAAAAAGGGCAGAAATTTTCCTTTTCAAAGTCCAGAATTCTTGAAGCCTGTTTTTAACTTGTTTTGTTTGTTATGTTTCATTTTTTACTTTCAGTGAATTGAAAATCAGAATAAAATGTTTTCTGTAAATTTTATTTAGCATATTTGTAAGAACATAATATAGGAGGTTCTGTTCCACTTTATATTATGTCATGAAGCACAGGATGCTGGACATATCATCATTAGTGACTGATTATCTAGTTCTTATAGTAACAGCCTGATCTCTCCAGTATAATCTATGTGTCTCAATCAGTTGTAGTTATTTTTGTCACCAAAATTAGTACTTTGTTCTATTACATTATCTTTTTCAGACCAGCCAATATGTCTATTTGCTAAAAGCTCTTTGTCTTTGATATTTTCTTTTTTTCTGTTCTGAAAATCATGTTCTCGGCCCGTCTGGTATATTTTCAGTCTCAGAAGTAAGTCCAGTCATTTTCCAAGGAGCATTTACTTCCTAGGAATCATTTTAGTTGCCCAAATTATAAAATACGGTATTGTTATATTTTAAATGCACAAGTTTGTACCACTAACCCTGGCTTCCATATAACATTACAGAATTGTGTCCATTTCCTTAAAATGTCTTCATATTACTTGTATATTTTTCACTTATGCTAGTAATACATTTGTCTCTAATAACATCTGTGTAATTTTTGCTTATGTTTTATTTTATTTATGCTTTCTTGTAAGAATTATAGGTGTTTATGAATTGCTTTCATGTTTTTTTTTTTTTTAAATCTGAAACATTAAGGTTTCTATCACTAGGGCACAAATGAAAATCTTGCAAGGTGTGGAGTTCAGGGTAGGGAATGTTCCTAGCAATCAAAATTGAAGTCCAGTAGGTAAAAATCACAGTATGAATGATCTAAACAAAAAAAAAAATAGGTTTAATTAAATCAGAATTTTTTCTTGAAGGATTGTGATTATTAGTTTCATGTGCAATGGAAATAATGGGCAATGTACTTAGAATGAACATTCCCTTACCTCTGCTCTTAGTTGTAGTATTGTTGGTTTTAGAGTGTTTCCAGGAAATCAAAATTATAAGAAGCTTCTCAGGTAATTTTGAGATAAATGGCATACCAAACCACGCATTGACTTATACTTGTCTGAAAGCTTTTTGATGTTTATTTTTACAGAAACTAATGGCCCAATGTACTAGTGGTAGGTAATTCTCAAGGAGGCTGCAAACTGCTATTTGGAGAACTGCAGGTGTCCTTGAGCCAAGAATAGAGACAGTTAAAACAAAATGGAATCTAAAGAAAGATTCTTACACTGAACTTCTTAATGAAACAAGGTATTCTAATTCCACAAAATATCACATTTTAGTGAGCTGTATATTTTAAAATGTGGTTAAATAAATATTATTATATAACAAATCTACCCTAAATCTGGTCAAACTTGTCAAGATTTAAATCAACCTTTGACAATTTTTTTACAGATCTTTAAACAAGTTAAATAAAGCCCTGCCATATTGCAACAGTGGGAACCAAAATTTATTTGTATAAAATGCAGGGTGATTTAGTTACAAGGATAATAACCAGAGAAAGTCACAAAGTGGATCCTAGGATTCTATTGCAAATTCATATCTATCCCGAGATAAAACCTCTTCGTATATGTATACGTACATGTATATATACACACATCAGATTAATAGAATATTATATACATGACTGTTTTTCTATGCACACACATATATGTAAAGTATTAAAATTACATATATAACATATAATAACAGAAAATAAGATTTCTTGTAATTAACATTCGGGACAACTCTAGGTCTTGTGGTCAGAGAAATAATGGAATATGGTGGTATTATTTCAATTCTTATTTTATTTGTTTTACAAATGTCAGAGGGAATTAGCCAAGATAAACAACTACGTAAAATTTTGACAAAAGCAGTTGGGCAGACGATGGGTGCCAATTCCAGGAATATCGTTTCTGTAATGCACATAGAAGTTTATATGATGGTAGACTGACATTTTTTTGTAAATATAGGGGAGCAAGTATCAGAGAGATATTTATTTTAATAGCAGTCTTATTTTGAGACTATTTTCTTTTAAAAATTCTAAGCGATTATTTGCTGTGATGTGAAAAACTTTAGAACTTATTCACTCGAATATCCCATTTACGGATTAAATGTTTATATTAAATCTATTACTAGAGTGATAAAATCACTTATCCTAAATCAATTAATAACAGACCTAGAAACTAAATATTTGTACTTGTAATTCATTGCAAATTAGGGGAGTGTAGACTAATACAGCTCCATTGTAATGCAAGTCAGTAGGTCAGCTCAGGTTGTAAGTATAAATTCCTGTATAACATTGAATATATTCTTCGTTACTTGTTTGGGTAGGATTTTCAGTTGTCATAGATTTTTTTCAATTATTTTTTAAAAGAAAAGCACAAGCAGGAATAAAGGCAACTAAGCAGGCAGGCAGACAGAAAGAGATGAGGAAGAAGCACTCTATTCATTTTATGTAGTTGTTTATCTTGGCTATTTCCCTCTGACCCCTTGTAACAAAACTGGGTACTTGGGATGTATGCGAACTGCATTTGGTTAACTTAATCCTAAACCACCACGGCAAACCTTTCATAGTTTTTACATTCCAACTTTAGCTTCTTAACTGAAAAAAAAAAAAATCAACGTCAAAGCACCTATCAAATTTCAACTATAAAATGTTCTTTGGCTCTCTTCCTCAAAGACCTTCTGATTCGCCAGTAGAAAGAGGAAAATGATTGGAAAGTAATCAGTGGTGACTGAATAGGACTTTCTTAGTTCAGTTGTAGATAATTATATTTTTTTAAATAAAACTGCAAACTAATTAAAATATTTTAAGTTCCTGTTAACATTGTAATCTTTCACTTTATATAATTTAATTTTCAAACTCAGTTTATTAGGTCAAATTTCTAGGTGAACCAAGATACCATGTAGCTAATGCCACTTTGCTGATGA
This sequence comes from Solenodon paradoxus, assembly GCA_004363575.1. Taxonomy (NCBI): domain Eukaryota; kingdom Metazoa; phylum Chordata; class Mammalia; order Eulipotyphla; family Solenodontidae; genus Solenodon; species Solenodon paradoxus. The sequence goes on along the minus strand of RJWH01000069.1, from coordinate 1,624,547 downwards.
TCACCACAAATTAGTGGGAAAAATACTGCATAAAAGAGAGAGAGGCCTGGGACAATCAGCAGCACTGGTGAGCAGGAATCAGATCCCTGGGATAGTGTGCATCATGGCAGCAGGGCATTTAGACCTAAAGTTGTTAAGTGAGGGCAGCTCAGTACAGGCCATAAGTAAAGAGACTAGGAAGATGACTGAGGACAAAAGTATTGTTTTAAATATTTATTTATAATATTGAAACCATCTACATGACCATAAATAAACTAGATGAGAAGTTGTGATAGATATTGATGTGCCCTGGTGAAACAGTTGTTATGTCATTCACCTCCAAAAAAATGCAGGACACATACCCCTGGTTAACATCCTTCTTCCTCCTCTCTTCCTTCCTGTCTGCCTAATTGTCTGTATTCTTGTCTGCACATTTCTTTTGTAAAAAGAAAAAACAAAACAAAACATTGTGATATATATATATATATATACTCAATGCAATTTGATGCAGTTATTAAAAAAAGATGAAACTTTGTCTTTTGCACCAACCTGAATATAACTGGAGCTGGTTATGCTTAGCCAAATAAAACAGAAATAAAAAGAGAAGTACAGGATGATTTCATTCATTTATGAAATAAAAAGAAACAAAACAAAGAAACAAACAAATCACAATCACAACAAAATTCATTGGATGCAAAACTGTGACTACCAAGGGGTAAGGTGGGGGAGCAAGGAAATGAAAGAGTTAATATAGCCGGGTAAGAGCACTAGAACTCTGGTGGTGGCAGGGGTGATGTAAAATGCACAGGATACCTTGTAAATCATACAGCAATGTAAACAAAATAAGTAACAATAAAAATATTCAAATAAAAATAAATTTTCTTAAATACACATATTGATTTTCTAGTTTACTTCTCATTTAAAACTTCAGAAGGAAATTAATATCAATTAAAATATAATAATTTTTTTTTAAGATTCCCAGTTTTGAAAATACAATAATACAGAGATGAATTCCCTAAATTGACCTTTGTTGGAAATTAAACATAATGGAACTCAAATATTTCATATTTTTCTGGTACTGAGATATTCTAAATGTCACTTTTTTCTCTTTCACCTGTCATAATTAATATAAAATTTTAAATACTCTCTAAAATAATGAAAGTATAAGCCATCATCATCCTCTTCAGTCAAGCAGAAAATTTTGTTTTTGCTCCACTTTATTTTCTGTTTGCTTAGTGCCTTACTTAGCATTAAGTCATGCAAATATATGCAAGCACACACCAATATGCTCTGTCTCTAAATGTCAAATTGACCTCTGTTTTTGAAATCTGCAGACTGGTTTTTTGCATGCCCTTTCTGAGAAATTTGTGGTTGTCACTAAAGAACACCTTCTTGAATACTGTGCTGCCAGACAAGAGGCCTCAAACCAGTCTGTCCAATACTGTCCAAATCACTACACAGCAGAAGGAAAGAGCCAATGTCCATTCGAAGTGCTGACAAATGCATGCAGATAAAATTTCTGCTAAGTGAACTGACCACAGTTACTTAATTGAAAAGTATTTTATACAGAACTGTTTGGTAGTTTTTGGTCCCCCATGTAGCCCAAATAGATACCTGTCAAAATGCTTCTTTCTATTTCTTTCTTGATCTATGAATGTTTTGGTTTCTTCAGCTTATTTCTCATTGATTTCAAGAAATTCTATGTGTTTGATAATTATTATGGGAAGCAATTGAAGTTTGAAATCTTGAATTTCTCAATTTGGTTAGTAGTTTATGAGTGAAGCAGCTCCCTGCTTTTATTCATATCAAAATAAAATGGATAAATGAAATAATAATCCCTTGTAGCATGTAAATTTTGTAATATTCAAAATGTTCTCATTCATTTTACCCATTTGAGCCCTTATAAAACCCCCATATTGTAGAAAGTATGAGTGTAGTTGCTTTTCATCAGGAGTACAATGTGACTTTAAGCCATTTTTACATCAAAATATTAGTATGTACACATGTATCTGGTGCACTAGTACCACAGGCTTATGGGGTCTATTTATCTGAAGAGTAAAATAACTTCCTGGAAAAGTTGTCTTTGGAGGGAAAAAGACAAACATTGCCAAGTTTATTTGAAGGACAATTATAAAGTTCAGTGGGGTAGCACACTTACAAGGCAAAATTTTGTATTTGTATCATAGATTTCATTTGAGTCATAACTTGTAAAAATATGTCAAAGTCATAGAACAAGATTATTATGACTAAATTTTTTCTTAAATAAAATCTTTATTAGATGTTAACATCTCAGGATGTCAGAAATGGATGACTCAGCAGCAACATAACGGCATGTTGTTTACAAAGTTTTGCGAAGCAGACTCATGCTATATTGCATCTTCATTTCTGTCTTCATTGTTTTTCATTATGAACTGATATGTAGAGTAACTTTATTCTTCTTGTATGGTTGTCATGTGCTTATGGACCTGTTTGTGAGTTTTCCTACACCAGTAAAATTATCTTTTGGTTTTTCTCAAGTGCTCTTGGGTGTGACCAGTTAAGCTAAGTTTTAAATTAATTTCTAAGTTTATATATTACTGAATCTAAGAACGACAAAAGCAAATTGAAGTCCAAATTCAATTTAAGGCTCAATTTCGAGTCTTCTGGGATCTTAAAGTTCTCCCCCACTTTCAAAGTGAACATTCCGATTTGACATAACTTGGTAGGCTATTGTTGGGAGGAAATGCTATTACCATTAATTTATGTAAAAAAATTATTTTAGCAATTCCAGACTTAAAAAATAGCCTACCAAATCATACCAAATAGTAATAATCTTTTTTTTTTTTGATAATGGAAAAAAAAACAAGCAAACTTTTCCTTTTTAATTTAACCTGGGGTTTCTAGAATAATTAATTTTTTTGTGTGACTATTCAGTACAATTTTTAAATGTCTTTTTACATTGACGGTATTGATTTTATATATAATACGTGATGTCCTGTGATGGCCTCCTCTCTTTCCCTTGTATATCTAACCAATATGTACCACAGAACTTGATACATAGAAGATATTGTTTAAATAGTTTTGAATCAATCAATATATTTGCTCAGTATTCTTCTGATTTAACTTTTTAAATTTTATTTTATTGTTTGATAGAAATATTTTTATTTCCTTAGTTCACAATGCTAAATTTCATGTAAGATACTGAAATTGCATCTCAGTCTATATTTCATACCACAGCAACCACCAGAGTTCCAATGTCCCTTAACACCACATTTTCCCTATATTCATCTACCCCACAACCAGTCTTGAGTAGTTATTTCTGTTCAAATTTTATGTTCCTTTGTTTCATTATTTATAGTTCACATATGAGTGAAACCATCCTGGGCTTATCTTTTTCTTTCTGATTTATTTCACTCAGTATAATCCATCCAGAATAAAACAAAGGGCACGATTACATTTTTAATAGTGGCATAGAATTTCACTAAGTGTATGTACCATAATTTCTTTATGAAGTTATCTGTTAATGGGCATTTAGGTTGTTCCATGCCATAGCTATGGTGAATTGTGCTGCCATGAATAGGAGTACAGATGTTTGGTTCTTTTTTCTGCTTAAAAAATTTGTATCTTCTGGGTATATGCTGAGTAGTGAGATTGTTGGTTCAAATAGTACATACATCTTTATTTGTGTAAGGAATCTCCATACTGTTGTCCAAATGTAAATTGCACCAATTTACATTACCACCAACAGTGTAAAAGATTTCCTTTTCTCCACACCCCCTTCAACTCCTTCTATTTCCAGTCTTTTCAATATAGGTCATTCTTACTGGTGCGAGATGATATCTCATTATAGTTTTTATTTGCATTTCTCTGATAATGAGTAAACAGAGAATTTTTTCCCAGTGTCTTTAATTCATCTATGAGTCTGTCTTGAAAGATTTTTCCAGCACTTTTGCAATTTTTTTGAGTGGGTCATTTGCTTTTTTATTGTTGAGATGTATGAGCTCTTTAAATATTCTAGAAATTAAACTTTTATCTGATGCATGTTGTGCGAATATCTTTTCCAGTTCCTTGGGTAGTCTTTTTGTTTTAGTGGTGATTTCTTTTGCTGTGCAGAAACTTTTTAAGTTGACATAGTATCAGTTGTTTAGTTTTGCTTTGGTTTCTTTTGCTGTTACTGTTCCTTCCTCAAAAACCTTTTTGAGGTTGAGGTCATGGAGTGTTTTCCCCACATTTTTTTCTAGGTATTTTATGGTTTCAGGCCTTATGTCCAGGTCTCGGATCCATTTTGAACTGATTTTTGTACTTGCCAATAATGAGTGGTCAAGTTTATTATTTTTTTGGCTGATGTCTTTCCAATTCACCCAACACCCTTTATTAAATAGACTCTCTTTCTCCCTTGTTTGCTTTTGGCACCTATGTCATAGACCAAGTTTCCATATAGGGATGGTTTTATTTCCATATTTCTATTTGATTCAGTTGATTATTGTGTCTTGTTTTTGTTCCTGTATCATTCAGTTTTGATGATGATTGCTCAGTAATATAGTTTGAAGTCTGGAGGGTGATGGCTACACTCTTCCTTTTTTCTCTTAGAATAGCTTTGGATATTTGAAGCTTTTTGTTATTCCATACAAACTTTAGTATTATTTGCTCCATTTCCTTGAAAAATGTCCATGAGATTGAAAGGGAATTGCTTTTGACCTATATATTACCTTTAATTGAATGACCATTTTTTATAAATTGATTTTTCTAATCCGTGAACATGAAATGGTTTCCCTTCTTTGTGTCTCCTTTTTTAAGTTTCCGTAGTTTTCATTGCAGAAATCTTTCACATCTTTTGCTAATTCCCAGGTAGCTGATCATCCTCAGTGTTATTTATTGTAAATGAGATTTCTTTCTTAACTTCTTTCTCCTCTATTTCATTGTTTGCATATAGAAATACTCCTGATTTTTGTGTATCGACTTTATATCCTGCCACTTTTTTGTATTCATTTATTGTTTCTAGCAGTCTCTTTATGGTGTCTTTAGGGATTTCTAGGTATAGTTTCATGTCATCTGCAAATAGTGATAGTGTTATTTCTTTTTTCAAATTTGGATTCCTTTGATGTCTTTTTCTTGCCTTATTGCTTTAGTTAAGACTTTCAGAACTATATTGAATAGTAGTTGTGATAGTGGGCAAGCTTATCTTTTTCCAGGTCTCAGCAATAAGACTCTGTTTCTCACCATTCATTATGATGTTGGATGTGAGTGTGTCATATATTGCTTTTAGTGTGCTGAGGTATATGCCTTCTATTCCTATTTTGGCAATGGTTTCCATTGTGAATGTTTTAATCTTATCAAATGCTTTTTCTGAATTTATCGAGGTGATCATGTGTGTTTTTAATATTATTTTCACTTTGTTGATATGGTGTATCACATTTATTTGCTTATGTTGAACCACCTTTGCTTCCCCGGAATAAATCTCACTTAGTTATGTTGTATAAAGATTTTCGAGGCTTCAAATATGGTCACTGAGATGCCACACAGAAAAGAAAAAAAAATTCAGAGCCAGCACAGAAAAAGGAGTTTTCCTGTTTCAGCATTGTCCAGAACCTCTTGAAGAACAGAAGAAGACTAACAGCTGGCGCTACAGGTGGATGAGAGACATGGGGATTTAATGGAGAGTACAGAAGTAAGGGGAGCCCCTAGAAAGGAGATTTGTGGTGCAGATGCCATCAGTTTTCCCCGCCAGAGACTAGCTGGACCCGTGTGTGCTGTGTGGACAATTCAAAGAGTACAAAACAGGTACAATGCCTCCAGCACCCACCAGGGTTTTGAGATATTAGGATCCTGCTGCTGAGTCCTTCTCCCAGCAAAGACTTCAGGGGCAGCCCTGCTGATCTCCAGCAACTTGAATTCATAGAGCAGGGACCCACAAGCCTGAGCCAAACTGAGCAAGCCTGCCAACAACACTTGGCTAACAGAGCGGAACTGTGGAAACAGGAGCCCAGTGGTTGTAAAAATACCTTGTCTTTGTCTTACGTGCCAGGGGTTACAAGCGTTAGCGATCCCCTTGCTGCCTCGCCCTTCTCCTGTCAAAAGAGCTAAGACAGTCTCCCTAACCTCAGACAGAGCAGGTAGCTGAGAGCCTGAGAAATTGAACAACGCTGCTGAAAACTTTCAGCTAGAAAAAGCACAAAAGGAGAAAATTGGAGACATATAATAGGAGCATACATGGCACACTCTCCTCTACACTCCTGGAGACTTGGGTCCCCTGAAAATCAGGATCTAGTGGTTAAGACCCTGAAAGAACAGCCTGTGGAAAGGCCTTTGCCCTGATGGTTTAGTGAATACAAGGGACATAAGCACAGACAGCAGGCTTAAGTCTCATAGGCCCAGTCAGCAGAGTTCTACTAACAAAATAAACTTACCTCTCTCTCATCATCAAGTAACAAAATTACAGACTCACAGATGACCACTACACACCCAACTCTATGCCCACCCTCACCCAAGCAGCCTTCATCACTTCCTGACACAGCAAGACACACTACAGAAGCTTGTGTCAAAAATACAAAAAAAAACAAAAAACAAAAATAGATCTCCGCTAGTAGAAATTAAAACAAACAAAATAGCAGATCAGAAAGATCCCAAATCATGGGATAAATAAAGCCACAACACACTCTGAAACCTCAGGAAATGGAATCACAACAAAATGACAGCTCAACAGAAATTAACTTTGAGGATAGGAAAGAATGATTTCTTTCTAACAGATGAAGAATTCAAGTCTGCCATTGTAAAGAAATTCAGAGAATTAAAAGAACATTCAGATAAACAAAATAGAGAGCTTAAAAATAACTAAGAACCAACAGGCTTAAATTGAAGTTCTACAGAAAAAAAATAAAACTAACAATAACACAGGATTTACAGGTGATAATTCATGAAACTAATTATGAAACCAGAATAACTCAAATGGAGGAAAGGATTAGTGATGTAGAGGATACTAATACAGAAATGAGCCAAAAAGAAGAAAGATAAATTAAGTAAAAAAAAGTGAAGAAACAGAGAAACATCTGACACCATCAGGAAAGACAACATTATTATACTGGTTTTCCCAGAAGACAAAAAGAAAAAGAGAGGAAGAGAGAACATGGTCAAGGCAACAATGGTTGAAAACTTCCCAATTCTAGAACAAGTAATGAACATACACCTCAAGGAAGCAAAGAGAACATCCAATTACATAAATCTTAAAACAACTACACTAAGACACATAATCGTGAAACTATCAAAAATCCAAGACAAAGAATTCTAAAGGTAGCAAGGAAAAAAAGCAGATTATATATATAAAGACACTCCTGTCAGACTATCCTCAGACTTCTTGGCAGAAACTATACAAGATAGAAGAGAATGGAATGATTTCTTAAAAAAACACCAGCCGAGAATACTGTATCCTGCAAAACTCTTTCAAATTTGAGGGAGAAATTGAAGCTTTTCCCAACAAACAACAACTAAGTGAGTTTGCAACCACGAGACCTCCTCTTCAAGAAATGTTGAAAGAGATCCCACTAGCTAAACCAGAGGATAAACTTTGCAAAAATATAACAAAGTAACAGAGATCAACATAACCAGAAAAGAAAAATCAAAATGACAGTAGGAAGTTCTCAAATGTCTTTAATTACTGTAAATGTAAATGGATTGAACTTGCCAATCAACAAGGACAGAGTTGCTAAATGGATTAAGAAACCCATTCCAGATCTATGTGAAACCCATTCCAGATCTATGTTGTCTACAAGAAATTCATCTGATGTTGAGAGACAAGAAATAGCTTAAAGTGGATGGATGGAAAATGGTACTCCAAGCTAATGCCTAATCTACAAAAGCAGGAACAGCTATATTCATATCAGATAAGATAGTCTTTCAACCAAAGAAAATTAAAAAAAATAAAGATGGGCATTATATAATGATGAAGGGATCAATACAACAAAAAGACAAAACTTATTAACATTTATGCACCCAATAAAGGAGCACAAATATATCAAGCAAATATTAACAGATCTATATAAGGATATTGACAGCAGCACAATATTAGTAGGGGACTTCAATACTCTTTCAGTAAAATACAGATCATCCAGACAGAGAGTCAACGAAGAAACAAGATCTTTAAACAACAAAATAGAAGATCTGGATCTAATAGACATATATAGAGTACTTCACCCCAAAATTATAGACTACACATTATTCTCAAATGCTCATGAAACATTCTCAAGAATAGATCGTATGTTCAGACATAAAACATGTCTCAGTAAATTTTCAAGGAATGAAATCATATCTAGTATCTTTTCAGATCACAATGGCATCAAACTAGAGATCAAATAAAAGGAGAAAGAGAAAAACCACAGAAGAGTGGAGATTAAACAACATATTGTTGAGCAACTAATGGATAAAAGAGGAAATTAAGGAAGAAATTTAAAAAATATCTGGAATCAAATGAAAATGAATAAACAATGTATCAGAATCCATGGGATGCAGCAAAAGCAGCAATAAAAGGGAAATTTAGAGCAATATAATCCTACTACGAAAATAATAAGAATCACAAATAAAAAACCTAAGCCATCACTTAAAGAAACTAGAAAAAGCAGAAAATCAGAAGCCTAAATTCAACAGAATGAAAGAAATAACAAAAACTCAGTCAGAAATCAATGAAATACAGATCATAAAGACTAGTCAAAAAAAAAAATCAATGAATTAAAAAATTGTCTTTTTTAAAGAATGAAACAAAATAGATAGGCCATTAACCAGACTCACAAACAAGAGGAGAGAGAAAACACAAATAGAATCAAAAATGAAAAAGGAATAATCACAACAGATACAACAAAAATGCAAAGGAATATAAGAGGATATTATGTACAACTATATGGCAATAAACACAACCTAGAAAAAATGGACACATTTCAGGAAAAGTAAAATACCCCGTAACTGAACAGAGAAGAACCAGAAACCATGAACAGATCAACCACAGCAAGGAAATTAAAACAGTGATCAAAAAACCTCCCAAAAAAATAGTTTTGGGCCAGACGGTTTCACAGGTGAATTCTACAAAGCTTTCAAAGAATAACTAATTCCAATTCTCCTTAAACTAACCTCAAAAACAGAAGCTGGAAAACTACCAAACACTTTTTATGATGCCAGTATTATACTGCTCCCCAAACCAGAGAACGACTGCACTGAAAAACAGAACTACACACTGATATCCTTAATGCATACTGATGTAAAATTTGTCAGCAAAATACTAGCAAATCGAATTGTACAACATATAAAAAGAATTATACACCATGATCAACTGAGATTTGTTCCAGGGATACAGGGATGATTCAACATACGCAAATCAATAAATGTGATGTGCTATGTCAATAAAAAAGGACAAAAATCACATGATCATCTCAACGGATGCAGAAAAATCAGTTGACAAGATTCAATAACCTTTTGTTAACCCCCCCAAATAAAATAGGTATAGAAGAAACACACTTCATCATAATTAAGATATAGATGACAAGCCCACAGCCAACATCATACTCAATGGATAAAAACTGAAAACTTTTCTCCTTACATCAGGGACAGGACAAGTATGTCCACTCTCAACATTACTAGTCAATATAGTGCTGGAGAGCCTGGCCAACACAATTAGACAAGGAAAATATATAAAAGGTATCTAAATACTGAAAGAAGTGAAACTATCACATTTCACAGACGACATGATAATATACATAGAGAACCCCAAATAATCAAGTAAAAAGCTAATAGAAATAATAAACAAATATAGTAAAGTGGCAGACTACAAAATTAATATTAAAAAATCCTTTTTGTTTCTGTATGCTAACAATGAAAATACAGAAAGTGAACTGAAGAAAACAATGCCTTTTATAATTGAACCAAAAACAATTAAATACCATGGAATAAACCTAATGAAACAGGTGAAAGATCTATATTATGAGAACTACAGGACATTGCTAAAAGAAATGGAAGTTGACATAAAGAAACGGTAAGATATTCCATGCTCATGGATCAGAAGAATTAACATAATAAAAATGGTCATACTACCCAAGGCAATATGTGCATTCAATGTATTCCCATCAAATCAAATTCCTAAGAAATTTTTCATGGGCATAGAGCAGAAAAACAACAACAACAGAGGAGTCATTCTCCCTGACTTCAAACTCTACTACAAAGCAATAATAATTAAAATAGCATGGTACTGGTATAAAAAAAGAAAGACAGATCAATGGAACAGAATTGAAAGTCCTGAAAAAATCCACATATATATGGATGCCTAATTTTTTACAAAGGAGTCATAAACTTACAAAGGGCAAGGACAGCCTCTTTAATAAATGGTGCTGGAAGAAGTGATCAGTCACATGAAAAAGGTTGATACTAGACTATTACCTAATACCATACACAAATATTAACTCAAAATGGACCTAGACATAAGACCAGAAACCATCAAACACATAGAAGAGAATGAAGGCAAAACATCATTAGACATAGACCTAAGAGATATCTTTGGCAACTCAACTCTCATTGCAAGGCAAATCAAATCCAAAATAAACCAGTGGGATTACATAAAACTTAAAAGTTTCTACTCAGCAAAAGAGACTCACATAAAAACAAAAAGGCATCCAACTGAGTGGAAAAAGATATTTGCCTCTCACATCTCAGATAAGGGGTTAATATATATGATACACAAAGAACTCAAAAAAATAGACCATAAAAATACAAGCAATCCAATCAAAAATGGGCTGATGACCTTAATAGACATCTCTCCAAGGAAAACATGCAAATGGCCAACGGATTCATGAAAAGACACTCTATATCTCTTGTCATCAGGGAAATGCAAATCAAAACAAGGATGAGCTATCACCTCATGCTGATAAGAATGACTATTATCCATAAAAATGGAAATACTAAGCTCTGGAGAGGATGTGGAGAAAAGGTAACTCTAATTCACTGTTGATGGGAATGTAAAGTGGTGCAACCATTCTGGAAAGCAGAATGGAGTCCTCAAAGAATTGAGAATGAAATTTCATGATCCAATTATTCTTCTACTGGGCATTTAACCCAATGACACAAAAACTCTTATCTGAAGAGATATGTACCTCCATGTTCACTGCAGCACAATTCACAATAGCTAAGAGCTGGAAACTGTCTAAACGCCCATCAACAGAGGAGTGGATAAAGAAGATATGGTATGCATCCATCGAAAGGGAGAGATCTTGCATTTCCAACAACATCGATGGTCTTGGAGAGAATTATGCTTAGCATGATAAGCCAGAAAAAGAATCACAGACATGGTATGATAGTATTCATATGGGTAAAGAGAAAACAAAAAAAATCATAAGTTAAACAATACCAAAAACGGAGGTGACAGAAACAGTGACAGAGAGACACAGAGAGGAAGAACACGACTCCAAACAACTATAGACTCTTAGAGATGAGAGACAAAAAGCAAATCAGGGGGTACCAAACTGATGGTAGAGGTGTGGGGAAAATGGGATGAAGGGAATTGAATGTAAATGAAGGAAGAAAAAATAGGGGGAATATTAATATATCTACTATGCTATTTGTAAATGTAAAAATATCACTATGCATACCTCAAAACAAGTCATTGTCAAAATGCAATATCCCTCCAATAATAATAAAAAAATAATATTAAAAAAATTTTTCATATGTTGTTGAATTCTGTTTGCCTGGATCTATATTCATTGGTGATAGTGACCTGTAGTTTTCTTTTTTGATGCTGCCTTTGCCTAATTTTGGAATTAGGTTAAAATTAGCTTCACAGAATATTTTGGGAGTTTTCCTTACTTTACAATTTAGTGTAGAGTTTAAGGAGTATGAGGATTAGTTCTTATTTGAGTGTTCCCCAAACCAGCCATCTGTCTTGGGCTCTTATTCTTGGGTAGATAATTTTATTACTGCTTCAACTTCTGCTCTTGTAATTTGTCTGTTTAAGTTGCTTGTGTCTTCCTGCTTTAGTTTCGGAAGGTTGTGCAGTTCCAAAAAAATGTCTAATTCTTCATAATTAACAATTTTTTTGCATGTAAGTGTTCATAGTAGTCTCTCATATCCTTTTTATTTCCATGATGTCAGTTGTGTTCTTACCTCTTTCATTTCTGCCTTTCATTGTTAAGATTTTCTCTCTTTGCTAGTCTGTTATAGGTGTATCAATTTTGTTTTTCAGAGAATCATCTTTCAGATTCATCATTTTTATTTCAATTCATTTGTTTCTACTCTGATTTTTAGTACTCCTTTCTTCTGTTGATTTTTGTTTTGATTGTTCCTCCCTTTCTAGTTCCATCATGTGTGTTTGTATTTTTTTTTTTAATTTTGATTCCCTCTTGGTTTTTGATGTGTGTTTGTATAATTAAAAATTTCCTCTCAGAACTGCTTTTGCTGCATTCTGTATGTTCTGGTAACTCATCTCTGAATTTTCATTTACTTTGAGATAAGATTTAATTTAATTAATGATCTAGGAGTGGTTCAGAAGCATCTTGTTCAATCACCTTTCAACTCTCTTTATTCAGCATAATCTAAATAACAAAAAGAAAATCAAGGATTGAGATACTCTCAGCTTCTTAACATTTTTATATCACTCAAATATCTAGTTCTTTACATAAACTCTGACATAGAATTTAAAGATCATTAGTCACAAGTATTTTCATATATAAAGAGTAGAGACTAGGAAAACCCTGTATATTAATAGTTTTATGTTGGGTTGTGTATGTTTGAGAATAGTGTCACTGTGAAAACTATGTAATGGAATATCGATCTAGATCCTGATTTGGTAGAAATATCTTAGAGCATTACACTGGAAGTAAAAATTAAAATATAATGAATCTGTGAAAATACAGACCCTCTCTTGTGTTGTGGAATATTCAGACTCAAGAAAGAAATGATGAGGAAAAACACATTTTTAACTCTTCTAGGCTATAATGGGGAACACCTAGTTCTACCTAAGCATTTTCCTTGAAATCCCTCTTCCAATATATTTTATATCTCCACATTTTGACCATATATATCAATACTTTCTTTGCAGTTTCTTATGTCTGTCTCTAAAATTTTATTTTGGCAGCTAGGCATTTGAGTCTGGCATTTATTTTCTCACATACATATTCCTATAGTAGCTCCTATCTCAATTATCTTCACTAACTCGTTGCAATCTATTTGATAATTTTCATAACAACACTATTCTCTTTCAAACATAAAGAACCAAAATAAAACTTGATTACTTATTTAAGAGTCAAAGTGAAAACATCAAGATCCTTCACTACACAAATTTCCTGTCTAATGTCCCGGAACATTAGTTGCTTTTGACTCTCCAGGAATAATTTACCTCTTCTACTGATAAAAGCAGCACTCTTCTTGGTGAAAAATCTATTCTATGTGATTCATGTAGAACTTTTACCACTCTTGACATGAAGGGTAGATTCATGATCTACTCCATTGCAGTCTATCTTATCTTTTAAAGCACAGAAGCTATTTCAGCAATCTCTAAGATAAACTCAATTATCCCCACCTATCAATATCAATATTCACATTATATTTCATCCTTTGTCTTTGAGTTATTGACTTGTTTCTAATGACTAGAATATAGTAGATTTGTTGATACATCACTTAAAATTGTTACAACATACCACAGTCTCTCTCTCTTTCTCTCTTTTCCTTTCTCTCTCACCTTATTATAATGTGAGTAATCTTCTATAGAGACAAAATTTGAGCAAGAGAACTAATGTCTACAACCAAGATCCAAACTAGGACCTATGGCCTGTTGAAAACGATGTGAATAAACTTGGAAGTAGGCCCTCCATAACTCAAGACTTGAGTTGATGTCAATCCTGCATGATACTTAGATTACAGCTTTGTACAAGACATTTTATTTGTGTGTTATGTGATAGGTATAGAAATATTAAATGTGTTTTTCAACTTTCAGAATTTTTTTTTATTAGTAATAGTAAGTAATTTTTTTTTACTAGGCATTTCTCTGGCTTTAAAAGGTCATAGCTAGTTAGGAATTCATATTTTACGAGGATATTAAAACAAAGATATAGTTTCTTTTTTATACCAACCTCACTGAAAAGAACATTTGGCAAATAAATGGCATCTTCTCTCAAATAAAATGAACATGTGTGATTAGACTATGTCAATTTATTTCATATTTAATATGCTAGATTTTAACCAGGGGTCAAATGCTGATGGTAGTAATGAGAAATATGGCTCAAGGAACCCCAAATACCAAGAACTTCCTAAAGAAAATGATTGTGAAAACTTATTGGTAGCTAAAATAACATAGAAACTACTCATCCTAGCACCATTTCTCACTGGGAAACTAGGGTATGTTTTTAACATCCAAAATTCTCATAATTTGCCTGAACCTCCAAACTATTCAAATCTTATCAATTCAATTAGGCACATAAAATATTTGAGATGTCTAGAAAATCCCTAGACATCTTTTTTTCAAGTAAACAGACACCATTTATCCTTCCTACATAGAAAGTGTGGGTTGTTGTTTCTTTAGTAACAACATGCTTTGCATAATTTTCTCAGTGGATAAAGGAATAAAGAAAAAAACAGCATTAGCCAGAGGAGAGAAATTTGGAAGACAAGAATTCAGGTAAGATTCTGTAGAAAGTTAAAAGTATCAGACTAAAGAGAAAATAAATATTCTTGATATATTTGAGTAGACTGACTATTTTATACAATGAGTTGTTTTTATTCCTGGAAATATGGTAGAACTACATTTTCCAGCATTGATTGACACTAATTTTGGTTACATATCTAAACTCTAGCCATTGGAATGTAAGCCCGAAATATATACCTCTTCCAACTGGAAGAGTGGGCCATTATAACATCCTATATCTAATTTCCCATGTCTTCCATGTTTCCATGTTTCCATATGGTTTCCCATGTTTTAGATATTGATGGTTATAGCCATTATGAAGGCTTTAAAATGACATACATATGTCTCTAAACACTCACTTAGAGAACATCTTACAGTAAATCAGGAACAACTTCTATTTTGAGACATTATATCACCAAAGTAACCCACAAAACCTCCACTTTGAGATCCTTTGATATTAGTTTGCTGAAGCAATGTGTAATTGTCATAACAAATATGATTAATCTGGTGAAGAAGTAAAGCTACAGTGTTATATTTCATACATAAATAAAAGGTCAGAATCAGGGAAATAGAAAATTTAAAAATAAACAAACACTTAGTAAATGGAAATTAAATCACAACTCTGATTATCTGATTTTTTTTTAATATTCCTGCTTACTTCAATAATCTATTTTCTCTGGGACAATCTAAAATGTATCTTGGAATAAAATCTATTAACATATTATAGAAAACATTATCTTCATTCTAAAATCACAATAAATCAAGTAAAACTCATAATCAACAAAATATATTATTCATCCTTTTTTTATTTCTTCAGTGTAGAAGAGTTCTTCAATGTAGAACAGAATATGTACATGTATATATATATATCCAAAGTTGAAAAGTTAATGCAAAACCCTAGAAATAGCAATGTGCTTAGAATCAGAAGATACAAAAACCTCTCATAGCAGTAACAGCAGAAGTCTGTACAATCCTCAGATTTCTGAGTGTCCATTTCCTCAACTATATATAATGTTTTAAAATTCGGTGATACTATAAATTACAACCTACATTGACTCATATGTCATTTAGGTCACTGCCTTCCTGTAGGCAATATAATTTGATTGACAAGCACTGAGGCACAGTGAAGAGATATATTTGACTTTTGACTTTTTCTCCTGCCAATTGCACATTCTGAACAAAATATTTAATTTTTCCACATCTCAGTTTCCTCATCAGTGAAATAACTATAATATTGTTATCTTCACCATAAATTTCATGACTATATGGAAAAAGTATATACAATTAAAACATCTTAACTACTCATGAAATGTTAATTATTTTGATTTTTCAACACTTGAAATCATGAAAAGAAAATTAAATAAGATCATGCGAAATTAGTACCTTAAATCTCATAAATGTTTTTTAAATTGCAAGTATAATTACTAAATATGATCCCAGAAAACCAGGACACCGTATTAAAACATATGCAGAAAAGCATGTTTCAATGAAGTATTTAAAGGGTTTCTGAAATAGTTTCACCATTACTTAATAACTTATTAGCATTATCCACTTCTGAGACCATAATGCTTCCTTTGGGCATTTGATATTGATGTTTATCTAGTATTTATCAAAGTATTCATGGAAAAGTTTGTTCTTTACATTTGCATGTGACATAAGAGCCTATTAACTAAGGATAAGTACTTCAGTTTGCATCCAGTGAATCTTTAAGGTTTCAATGATTACACATTTTCAGCTACAACTACTTTTATTTCAATGCTAAAATGAAAGATAATTGAAGATCAAATCTGCTAAAACTCACTATGAATCCACATGATATATAGTAAAATGGGAGAGTAAATGTTCAATACTTGAGCACCATTTAAGTTAGAAGTCCTTAAAATTATAAAATTTGTTCTGAAAGGAACTGTCATTGACTTTATCTCTTATTTTAACTAACTCAAAAACTGAGGTAATGAGGTTAGTTTATTTAGATTAGGGTCTGATACGGAAATTCAGTTATTTTTCTTCTAAACAGCATGACCTCATTTAAACCATCTTTTTTGAAATCATAATGAAGGATAGAATTTATATAAAAAAGTAGACAAGAATAATTCACAGAAATATGGAAAAGTCTAAACTGGATAGAGCACTATAACATGACTAGGTAAATACTATTTTTTTCTGATTTTATTACAGGTGATTTTATCTGCATTAAATTATATTAGTCACTTCATCTCTGATATTTCTCTAAAATAACAACTACACTAGGATGATTTTTAAGATGAAAACTAATATAACTCTCCAGTAAATAGTGACATGTATTATTAAGAGCAAGAAACACTTAAACTGTTTTAAACTATGTAGTTTAAGCATATTTAAGCTATTTTAAGAGCAACTGTTCATTACCCATAAATTTGTTGAAGGAAACAATGCCCTTCTATCTAGTCAAGTTCTTTAATGTGATAGAAGAATAGAAGAATTCTTTTTAGTATTTCTTTTAAGGGAGGTATACTGGTGGCAAACTCCTTTTAGCTTTTCTTTGTCTTAGAAAGCCTTTATTTCTCCACATATCTGAAAAAGAGAGTTTTGTGCAGCAGAGTATTACTGACTGCAATTTTTATCTTTGAGTATTTATAATAAGGCCATTCCCATCTCTTGGATTGTAGGGTATCTGCTCAGAAGTCTGAAGATAACCCAATGGTGTTCTTTGGTAGGTGACCGGCATTTTTTTCTAGATGCCTTTAATATTAATTCTTTGTCTTTGACGGTTTCACTAATATGAACCTTGACATAAGTTTCTTGACATTTAATAACTGGGCATTATATTAGTTTCATTGACTGTAAATTCACTTTCTTCCCTAGGATTGGGAAATTTTTAGGCATTACTTCTTTTAATAAGCTCTCTCTATTTTCTAGGATATCCATAATCCTTATTTTAACTTTCTTAATGAATTCTGATAGTTCTTACAGCATTTCCTTATATTTGAAGAGACAGATCAACAAAGATGAAGTATTAAAAATGTTCATCATCTCTTATTATTAGGAAAATGAATATCTAAACAACAATTAGATATTACCTCGCTTATGTGATAAGGGATAATATACAAAAGAGAAGAGAAATAAGTGCTGAGATGATGTAGAGAAAAGGAAATCTTGAGAAGTTTTGGTTGGAATGTAAATTGGTGTAGTTATTATGGAAAGAAATATAGAGATTCCTCAAAAAATTAAAAATAGAAATTCCATACGATTCAATTATCCCATGTCTGGGTATTTGTCCATTGAATAAAAAAACACTAATTCGAAAAAATATGTGTTCCCTCATTTTCATTGCAGCATTCTTTACACTATCCAAGAGCTGGAAATAATTTAAGTACCCATGAGTAGATGAGTGGATAAAGAATAAAGAATATATACTACATATATACCCAGTGTTACACTACTCAGAAATAAAAATGATGAAATACTGCCATTTTCAGCATGAGTAGACCTAGAGGGTATTATGCTTAGTCAAATAAATAATACAAAGAAAGACAAGTGCCATATAATATTGCTCATTTGTGTTACATAGAGAAACTAAACAAATAAAATAATTAAGTAGCATAATGATAACAAATAAACAGCAACAAATAAACTTTAAGCTAAAGACTAAATTAGTGGTTAGTAGAAGGGAAGGGAAAAGTTGAGTAGGTAAATTATGTAAAAATACTCAATTGTATCATGAAAGATTAAATGGAACTTTAGAGGTAACAGTGTATTATATACAGATGTTAATTTAGGATGCATTGTTGAAATATTTTGAGAAAATGTAATGTTACTTCAATAAACACATTTTAAAAGGAAAGCAAAGTATTATTGAATGACAGACCAATGAATGAGTAAAAATATTCATTAATGAAATATTTAATTAACCCTCTATATTAAAGCACTTCTTAAAATTTTCCTATGTATTACTCAAAACTAACTGCTAATAAGATTAACTTATAATTTAGAATAATGATATCAATAAAGAGATGGGATATAAAGAGGAGTAAGGAGAGAGAAAGAGAGAGAGAGAGAGAGAGAGAGAGAGAGAGAGAGAGAGATGATACTCAAATTCTGTTTCCAAGGGAGTGCATTGAGCTTGACTTGGAACACTGAAAGTATCTGCACACCAAGGGAGTATTGAGAACAATAAAATACAATAAAATAGCTGGACAGATAGAAATTTTCTTTCACTGTTATACATTTATTCCCAAAGGAGAAATAATACCTATCAGAAATTATATAATAACTACATGAATTATTCATGGTAGTTGTCAATATGTAAGAAAGTTACAGAAATTCCATGAAATGAATAAATGTCATAAACAATATTTTATTACACTGTTAATTATATTTCTTTCCAATTGTAATTTGCTGTAGAGATGTTAGTCAGTGGTTAAATGGTCCCCACATGTACACATGAAATTTCCCTTTACTTCATGCACTAATCCAATTCATCCTTGAGGCTACATCCATTAGTCTTTCATCTTCTTTGTATCCCACATACGTCTCTTCTTCAGTCTTTTATTAATCTCACAAGGATTTAGATTCTTGCTGAACTGAGCTTGTTAAAGTTTGAACAATTGAAATTTTCAAAGCATTTCTAACAGAATATAGTATTCTAGAAAAGCTTTACTTAAATCTTCACTTCCTGTAATACCTCGAAGAGAAGTGATTTCTATGTTTCAAACTTATTTTTTCCAGGATATATTGTTTTGAGATGAATCTGAGAGCTCAAATTATCCTGTGTGAAGTCTCTTGACATAAGAAAAATAAAAGATTTCACCAAATGACTAAAAACCTCATTTGTCTTTGTCTTTTGTTCTCTAGATTACTCTTGCACACTTGGAGTTCTGGATAAAGGATCACAGTGTTAATAAGTGATCGTTTGGACTTCCACATGCCCATTTTAGATAGATATACACTCTATGCATATATTTGAGTTCATATGTATACATATATGTGTTTGTGTGTGTATACATCTCTCTCTCTCTATATATATACATATATATATATAATGTATGAGACACTTTAAATTTCACTTCTGTAACATAAAATGTAGACCTAGTATCTGTCTCAGTTATCTGTGATTTTCAAAGTCCATTGAGACCTTGATGCAAATACAGTTACTAACTAGTTTCTGAAAGAAATTTCTCAAGGTCCCCCAAAACAAATGAATGCAGTACCTACTATATTTTAGTTGTTCCGTTTATAGGACTGTTGTAGATTTGTGAGAATGAAGAAAAGCTAAAAATATTAAAAAGTATTGCATAGAACAATGGTATTATCATTTTCATTTTTGATGACTGTTCAATTTGCAGACTTTTTTTATATTCTGAGGATGTGTTTTCTAGGGTAGTTTTAATAATAATTTCATTTTTGTCTCTCCCTAATGATTAGAATCTCCATAATAATAGAGATTATATGTTTTTGTTACTGCTATTTTTCCAGTGCTGGGTATGTGTCAATACATGACAAAGCAGACTAAAAAATATAGTTAATATATTATAACAATTAAAAACATTTATGCTACGTATTTGAAAATAAATTATTGAATTATACTGATTAGAAAGGAGGTGTAGTTCCAAATAAAAACAAGACCTAATCCTTAATCTTACAGTTCTCATATGTGCAGGAGGAGGTTGATATATATACATGTGTATGTATGTATACTTATATATGTCTTACAAAGTAGCCAGTGGTCAATAAACTGTATTTAAAGTATGACTCGACACAAGTCAAATACAGTTTTACTTGCACTGATGCCTTAGAAATATATTTAAATTCTAGAATCCAGTTTTATTTATCATAAAATATTATTAATAGCTATTTATATTGCATTAGTAATAAATGAGATAACAATGATAAAAGCTCTAGTGTATTTCTTGGTTCACAGTAGGGAAAATACAAAGTTGATGTAAAGTAGACAAAATAATTAATTCAACAACGATATTTCAAAAACCTTTTAGGGAGGGCCATAATGACAACCATCTTAAAAATCAAAAGGAATAAAAATGCATAGCACATGACTATTGAGTACCTCACATGCCTATGCTATTAAAACTGTTGCATATTATAAAAGCCTTTCATTCAGTTATTAAATATAAATTGAACACTTGCTTTATGCAGAATTCTTAGTTTTAGACTAGAAACAGTTTGAAAACATAGTGAAGTATTAACGTGTGTGGGTGTGCATTTGTGTGTGGGTGTGTTTGAGAGAGAGAGAATATTCCAGTATAAGTGTAATAAAAGAGAGGATAAATTTCTACCCCTTTAGTTTCATCTCACATTAGTAAAATAATTCAAACATCATCCTATAGATTAGCAGGAGAGAACTGTTAATCTAACTACTCATGTACAGGAAATCTACATGGAGAGTTAGGATCATGATCATACTGAGGGCTATGAGGGCATATACCCTGAGTTATGGAGTAAGATGGGAGCCCAGGGCTTCAGGGACCGAAGGGCGGGCAAGATTCACATAACCAGGAGAGGTTTTCAACCAGATACTCTGTAATTATACATTGCTCTGCCTCATGCTTTTATCTGATAAAAGTTTATATCTGGCAATAAATCTCATTCTGAGAAGCAACCACAAATTTTATTTTTCTGGGTAGATAAAACATGATAAATTTATTTGTGCGTGAAATTGCGAGACCTCAGCTGATCTCAGCTTGAAATAATCCACAAGGAACTGCTGAAGCCCTGACTAAAGGTATCATAACATGAATGAGAAAATTATATATATATATATATATATATATACATATATATATAGAGAGAGGGGGGGGTTATTATTAATGGTAATGAAGAGTGGTGTGAAATTAAGTGGCACACTTAGGTCAATTTATATTGGACCAGTGATAATTTGTGTATCTCAAGAAAAAGAAGTAATCATCAAATTTTGTAAGTAAGGCTGGGAGATGTATATGTTGCATAATAAGTTAAATATTTTTTGAAAACTATTCATTGGAGACTTCCAATCTCAACTCCAACATGCAAAGAACTTGCAGGTCATCAATCTTAACCTTACTTTTAGGAAAAGGCAGAAAATTCTGAAAGTCATTGCCTTTACTTGAACCCATTAAAGAAATAAGCTTGCAGGACAGATAAAGTGAAATCTGAAGAGACATGTAAATAATCAGACCAATATATGCATACTAAAATCAGAATTCTCTGGAGTCATAAATATGTACAAAGAAATAAATAGTAATTGTGAGGAATCTCAGTGTTCTCAAAGTGAAGGTTAAGGAAAATTTCTTTCAATGCACTCATAGGGGAGGGTGAAATTACCAATTTTCCAGAGTGTTTTTCATAGCAAAGGTAAACTCCCAAGGGGAAATGATGATCAAGTTTTATCTCTCTGTCTTTATCTAGCTCTCAAAACTCAACTTTAACAATCTCTAGTTATCCTTTATCACTTAAGGGGAAAATTATCATCTAAAAATCATGTGTGAATTTCATAACCCATGTACAAAAGTCAACCAAATCACTATATTTCATTAGATGATGACAGAATGTTTCCACTTCATTGGACTTTAATAACCCATTTAGACAAGAAAAGTAAAAGAATGTTGGATATTATCTCAAGAACTGGAAAGTACAGACATTATTTAAGGAAGATTTCTTAAGGAAGCCCACAGACAACAGGAAAGATAAAGAATAATTGAAAAAAAATTTGAATTATCTGGTAGTTTACCTAACAGCATATATTAAACATAAGAAAACTAAGACACTAATTCACACCTCTTGTAACTTTTTCCTATAGGCCCATTATCTCAGTTTCTACTACTCAGTAACATCATATAACTTTCAAAAACAACAAAAACATTAAAAACATAATAAAAAGTAAGCAAATACAACAAACTAAAGAAGCAAAGTAAACATAAAAACCAGACTCAGACATGTTTCTAATGGAAAATATAGACAATGTAAATAATACTTTGTGCTTTATAAACAGAGAAATGAAAAATCTGTGAAATAATCAAAAAGAAATGTCATGAATCAAAACCAATGTAACAGAAATTGAGTATTCTTTTGGTGGATTCATCACTAGACTAAAAATGGCTGAGGAAAGAAGCAATGACCTGGCATATATGTTAACAAAAACTACCCATACCAAAATTAAATAAGAGACATCAATGCAACAAACAAAGCCCAGAAAAAATAGCAAAATTAAATATTGTCCAAAACATTTAAGATTTATAGTGTCCAGGAACATCAGAGAACTCCAATCTGTATATATGCCTGAAAAAAAACACAAATGGTAGTATCCTATCCAAATTGTATAAGCTTAAGACAAAGAAAATCAAGTCTTACCTTATTCATGAAAGCCAACAACAAATGAATTATATCAATCTTCTCTTCAGAAACTATGGAAGAGACAAGAGAAAATAGTGAACTATTTAGAGTATTGGAAAAAGCTTACAGTTACTCTTTCATTAAAATTATACTTCACAAGTGAAAAAATACTTTATCTGACAACAAAAAAGCAAACAAAACCAGAATGTTTATTTCAACAGAAATCCTACATAAAAATATTAAAGGAAATTTTGCACAGAAATAAAAATTGGTATGATCATAACATTTATATACATAGAGATTCAAAAATAGAATAAATAAAGGTAAAATTAAATCCTTTTCTTACTCTTAAGTGACTTTATAGATCATTGCTTATTTAAAGAGATATTACTAATATTGTTTTGGGTGAGACAGCAGCTTATTATCAATTAGTGAAATGAATAACAATATTGTTATTTGATACATCCTCACAAGTATATTGGAATTGAATGATTAATTAAATTGATAGTGGGAGCATGTTTCTCACTGTTAGATCTTGAATTTACTGATAAGAAAGGGTGTGGGTTGAAATTGTTGTAAGTGAAGCTGGTAAAAGCAGTATTAACTAATTAATAAATACTCAATAACTAGTAAAACAAGGGTAAATGTCAACAGTGATTCTTGTTAATCCTGTTTCCCTTTCCTACTTGACTGCAAGAGTAAAGCTCCTAGACAATGTAGAATTCTTGACATAAGAAATTCATGTTGGCTCCACTCTATAAGCTGAAAGAGAGCAGCATATTGAAGAAAATGAAACCTGATACCTGAGGATTTAAGAGGCCTAAGCTATGATCCTATGTCTGCTACAAAATGAGAGTACAAAATGCAGAAAGCAAATTTCTTCTTTTGCATCTAGTATTTCCAACTTTGAAATTTGAGGTGGTAGGTTTAGATGAACCCTATACTACTCTCCAATTTCTTGTGTTTTATTAATTTCATGGATTGGTGAGTAAAAAAGGTGACTCTTTAAAATAGAAAAAGTAAACAAATAAGACGTTTTAATTTTTCTGCTTTTTTCTCACTATTTGCGTTCTTTAAACACTCCCAACTACTCTCGACACAGACAAATAAAAGAACATCATATTTTTGAGCCACTCAATGATTTAACACTGCATATAAGGTCAAGAGTTTAAAGTATATTAAATAATCTTGTAAGATCTGATTCCAGACTCATTTTATTCTGTCAATAACATATCTTGCTAATCTCTCATTAATTCCAGTCACACTGGCCTTTCTCCTTTATCTGGAGTTTTTTTCTGCGTCATATTTTATACCCATTACTGGAAATTTTTTTTTCTTCACTCTCTAAATAGTATATACATTTTTAGACCATGGATACAAAGAAACATTGTTAATTTGATTTTTTTTAATTGTACCAGTTGGACTCATCATTTTTGTTTAGCAAAAATTGTTGAATTACTCTTCATTAAATGATTTTTTACCTTTTTGGTTTCTGTCATGTGACTTATTTGGAAAAAAACTGCGTACTTCTAACACAAGTTACTGCTAAATAGAATACCACCAGGAGAAATAAAGCTTATTTAAAACTTAAATGTAATTTAATGTTAGACATGAAATCATGGGGTTCTGGGCCAACATTTTCAGAATAGCCATTACCATTGCAAATGTATTAAAGGGCATAGAGCTTAGCCCAATATTTAGGAATTTTGTGTTGATATATAATTAAATTTTATAATTATTAAGCTAAGAATAAATTGTGCTTTTTCATAGTCAGATTACTTGATAAGTAAAGCATTGCTTATTAATGTTCTAAAATTCTCAAAGTTGTAACCAATTTTCATTCAATCTTTCACAAATGTTTTTTTCTCAGATCAGTTTGAGTATGTGAAAATGAATTGCAATTCCAGCTGTTTTGAATCATTGTTGGTTCTATACTTTCATCTATTGTATTTTTATATTTTCAGTTTTCTTTCAACATTGTACTTCCCTCAGTATGTATTTCTTCTTAAAAACTTTTTTCTGAAGTCAAAAACAGTGATCAAATGAGAACTTTAATGCTGAAATATTGGAAGGTTTATTCTCTTCCTTCTATTCATGTGGTAATGTTGAGTGTCATTCATTAGGAATAGTGTTCCACCCCTATAAGAAAGGAAGAAAATTATTCTCATTCAATATCTAATAAATATTAATGTTTGCAGAACATGGGAAAATTCTGAATAGGCCCCTGGATGAGCAGTCCAATTGCAGGGACATTTTGTGATGTAATCATTCAGTTTTAATAATAGAGAAAGAAGCAGGACCACTGCACTGGAGCACTTGGGACTGGAGACTGGAGAGCAGTGAGAGCGAGGCCCTGAAACCTGAGTAAATGACACTGGTTGGACTCTTAAGTCCACTTACGTATGAAAGAGAATTTTAACTAACAGTCCAAAAAGAAAAAAAAAAAAGAGAGAATTTCCCTGATAGCCAGTGAGATCTTTTGTTGTGAATATTGAGAATTCATATTGTGAATACTGAGAATCCATATTGTGAATATTGAGAATTCATAGATAAAGCTGGTCTCAGGATATCAACTTCCAGGTAGCGACTTGATAGGAAGTACTTTCCAGTCATTCCCCACAGACAGGAAAAAAAAAAAAAAAAACACCTATTTTACTGAGGCAAACACCAAGAAATGACTGACACCTCAGCGGGAGATACAACAACTAACAGTGGGTGAGGGTGCCTGGCAGGGTTCTCAGTTAAGCCACGATATTGGATTTGGGAATGGAGCTTGGGAGTCTTCTGACTTGTGGCAGAGCAGGTCCAGAGGAGGAGGCTAGGGATTTTGAGATCAACTGCAGACACAGTGAGAGGCAGGCCCACTGGGGCTGAGACAGAGAGCCAGGTAAGGCTGACTTGGGAGAGAGTCAAAGCAGAGTCAGTGCACCAGGAACTGAGCTGGAACCCACGTGGTGAAATTGTACTGGGCACTGCCATAATCAGAAATCAGTTAAAGAAATTTCCAGCCAGAATCCTTACCACACCATTTCATGTCAGAGCCTGGGGTCCACCGAGAGTATATCCCACCCATCATATATCCCACACACTGGATATCCTGCCCATCGGATACCTCACATCCAGGATTACAGTGAGAAGACAGCCCCTTACAGGACCAAACCACAACACTATCTGCTAGAGCCAGCTGGTGTGTAGAAGTGAAACTGAAGCCTGATTGCCAATCCTGGGCAAGTCAAACATATGCAAGGCCAGGGAAACGGAACTCTAAGAAATATAAATAATGTGCTGAATAGAGGATTCAATCAAAAACCCAGGGGAAATCCGAATATAACAGATATGTGTAAATCACCCAAAGATGAATTTGGGTAACAGTGACTAAATTACTCATGGGAATCCAGAAATCAGTAGAGGCAGTAAACAAGAATGTCAGGTAGCAAGGAGAAGAATTAAAACAAGACTTCAAATCAATAAGAGACATGATGACTTGATACAAGAACTCAATAGAGGGACTCAACTATAGAAAGGATAAAGCTTCCAACAGAATCAGCGATCTGGAAGTTAGGATAGAAGAACACCATCAAGCAAATCAGCAAAGAGAGAAAACAAAAATCAAAGCGTCAAAGACAGCATTTGAGAACTCTGGGATAACATCAAAAGGAAGAACATTTACGTCATAGCGGTCCCAGAGGAAAAGAGAGAACAGGGGGCAGAAATACTATCTGAAGAAATGATATATGAGAACTTCCCCAATCTGATGAATGAAGAAAGCATCCAGGTCCAGGAAGCTCAATGAGCTCCTAATAAAAGAAACTCAAACAGAAATACACCTAGACATACTGTCATAAAATGTCAAAAATTCAAGCTAAAGACGAATCTTAAAAGAAGTCAGAGAAAAACATGCCACATAGTATGCTTTCAAATACAATTAAAACATAGACATATAACTGTGAATGCTAGCACTCATTCCCAGGGAAAAATACATGCCCAGGGAAAAAGCAAAGAAGAAAACAGAAGGTGAAATAAATCAAAACATAACTGCACCCAATTATCTAAAAAGAGAAAGAGAACGAAGTCATCATTTTGAGCAATATACAAAAGACAGATTATAAAATTACACAGAGCAGCTATTTATTAACAATCACACTAAATGTTAATGGACTGAGCTCACCAGTCAAATGATGCAGAGTGACTGAATGGATCAAAAAGCATAACCCAACCTTCTGCTTCATTCAGGAAATCCACCATCTTCCAAGAGATAAATAGAGGATCAAAGTCAATGACTAGAAGACAAACCTACAGTCAAATGTCAACCACAAAAGAGCAGGAACAGCTATACTAATATCAGATAAAACAGACTTCATATAAAAAGCATAGCAAAAACAAAAATGAACAATACATATATGTATATATAATGATCAAAGGATCAATCTAGCAGGAAGACATAGCACTTATTAACATATACACAACAAATATGGAAGCATCAGAATATAAGAAGCAAGTATGAGAGACATGACAGTAACACAATAATAGTGGAGGACTTCAATACTCCATTTACAACGATGAGCAAATCAACCAGGCAGAAAATTAACAGGGAAACAGCTACTTTAAATGACCCTCTGAGACAGACAGGTCTAATAGACATATACCAACCACTTCTCCAAACATCTACAGATTACACTTCTCAAGCATGCATGGAGCATTCCCAAGGACAGATCATATGCATCTCTCAACAAATCTACAACATCTCTCAACAAATCTACAAACATTAAAGTCACATATTCTCTGATCACAATGGCCTACAATTGAAAATCTATCACAAAAAGAAAGTTAGAAGACCCCAAACTAATTGGAAACTCAACAATATGCTCCTGAAGTACTCTTGGGTAAGAGGAAATCAAAGAGGAACTTTAAAAAAATATTTAGACAAGTGAGAATGAAGACATGAACTACCAGAATACATGGGATGCATCAAAAGCAATACTGTGGGGCAAGTTCATCGCAATTCAGGTTTATCTCAAGAAACAAGAAAAATCACAAATAATCAACTTAACTCTACATTTAAAACAACGAGCGAAAGAATTAAAGCTAAAAATCAGCAGAAAAATAAAATAATAAAAATTTGAGCAGAAATAAACAAAATACAAAACAATGGAGAAGATCAATGAAGCCAAAAGTTGGTTCTTTGAAAAAATATACAACATTGACAAGTCATTGGCTAGGCTCACAAAGGAAAAAAAAAAGGGAGAAAAATCTCATAACTGGAATTATAAATGAAAGGGGAGATGTTGCACTAGATACTGCAGAAATTCAAAACATCATAAAGGACTGCTATGATCAGTTATATGCCAACAAGTTGGACAACCTTGACAACATGGACAGATTTCTAGAAAAGTATAGTCTACTGAGAATTAACCTGTTAGATTAGAAAATCTGAAGACAAGCAAAGAAATTGAAAAGTAAAAGTAAAAGCCCAGGATGAGATGCTTCTCCAATGAGTTCCACCAAACCTTCAGAGAAAAATTATTCTTCTCAACCTCTCCCCAAAATATAGAACAGGGAACTCTCCCAAATATTTTTTATGAGGCTAACATTACTGATGCCAAAAGCTGACAGAGACATCACCAAGAAAGAAAATTACAGATAAATATCTCTAAAGAACATCGAGCAAAAATTCTCAACAAAATATTAGCAAACCGAATTCAATATGCATCAAAAAGATCATCTATCATGACCAAGTGGGATTCATCCCACGGATGCAAGGATGATTCAAAATACATAAATCTATTAATGTCAACAAGAGCAAAAGAAAAAAATAAAACATGATCATACCAGATGCAGAGAATGTTTTTGACAAGATCTAACACCTATTTATGATAAAAGAACCCCTTCCATAAAGTGGGAATGGAAGGTTCATACCTCAACATAATAAAGGCCATATATGAAAAACCCACAACCAACATCATAGTCAATGGTGAAAAATTGAAAGTGTTTCCTCTTTGGTCAGGAACAAGGCAAGGTTGTCCGCTCTCACCATTGCTATTTAACATTGTATTGGAGGTCTTGGCCAATGCAATTAGGCAAGAAAAGGAAATAAAAGGAATCAAAATTGTAAAGTAATAAGTAAAACTCTCATTATTTGTAGATGACATGATTATATATATAGAAAATTCCCAAAATTCTTTTTACTCTACTTCAGCTTATTCTCATTATCACCATATGCAAAATTCAACTCAAGATGAATCAAAGACCTGGATATGAGAACACAAACCATAAAATACTCGGAAGATAAAGAAGTCTGGTATATCTACTAAGTGGTATCCTATACAGCTATTAAAAAAAAATGTGAAATTATACCTTTTGCAAACATCTGGATGGAATTGGAAGGGATCATGCTAAGTGAAATAAGTCAGAAAGAAAAACAGAAATACAAGACGATTTCACTCTCATGTAGAATATAATGAAATGAAAACTGCAGATAAACCCTAGAAAAAAAACTTAAAGGACACAAGATGATGCTGTCAGGTATGTGAGAGGGGGAGGGAAGGGAAAAGGTGGTGATAAAAGACATTGGAACTCTGATGATATAAAATATAGATTGAGATAAAATGTCAATATTCAAAAATTAATGTAGCATTGTGAATAAAAGCCTGTTTGTGTGTATAATCAATTTTTTTAAAAAAAAACCCAGCATGTTGCAACCACCTAGATTTAATACTAAATAGCTTTTAGTATCTGCTTGCTACATGCTAGAGATAATATTTCAGAACCCAAAATATGTCACTCCTTCCTGGGCTGCTGCTTAATTAGAGTACAAGGAGGTGTACATTGGTTTTATTAGTCCCCAACTCTTTCACCTTTTGGGACTGAGTTGATTGCGACCTGGTCCCAATCTCTTGGATCTATCGCTTGTGTCTAATTATTGCTATCTGTACTGGATAAGTCTCTGGTTTTCTACCCCAACTTCAACATTGTAGGCTGGAATCTTGTACCTCGACACAGCTCTGGTTCTAGAGCTTCGACTATTCTGACTAGTGCAGATGACACAACAAAAGAAAGTTGAGCATTGTAGACCAACAAATAAGGCTTATGCTCTGTAACTTGATACCCTAATATAAAGCCATTGCCTAAGAGAAGTCTGTTCCATACAAATAAACACAGAATGTTAAACAGAATGAATAGACAGAGAAAGATACAAAAACAAAATTGGCAAGGATTTTGGCAGGCTAAGAAAAAAGGAAATTCTAATAACTTGAATCATAAATGAAAAAGAATCTAAAACAGACACCTGAGGAATACAAATTATCACAGGATACTATTATGAACAGCATTATGCCACCAAGTATGACAACCTAAATGACTTAGATATGTTTTTAGAGTCACATAGGCCGACAAAACTGAATTAGGGAGCTATAACAAGCCTGAATAAGCCTATCACAAGTATGAAAATAAAATAAATAATAAGACTCACACAAAATAAAAACCCAGCACAAGATGACTTTTCTAAGTGAGTTTTACTCAACCATCATGGAAAAGTTAATAACTACTTTTATGGGTATTTTTTTTTCAAAAAATTGAAGAACAGGGTGCATATGCAAACACTTCCTATGATGTCAGCATTAGATGAACACTAAAAGCAGAAGACATCACTAAAAAAATGAAAAGAGAAAACAAAAAAAATATAAACCAGTATCTCTGATGAACATGATGCAAAAATTCTCAACAAATAATAGTCAACTAAAGTCAACAATTCATCAGAAAGATCATAAATCTTGATCATGTGGTATTTACTCCAGGGATACCTGGATGCTTCAACATATGAATTTCGATTAATGTAATATAAAAACAAATAACAAAAGCAAGGAAAAAAAAATATCATATCAACAGATATAGAGAATGTATTTGACAAGCTTCATCACCCTCTTGAAATTAAAAAATACTTTCCATAATATATAGATAGATCAATAAACATAATAAAGGCCAAATATGACAAACCTGAAGTCATCATTCTAATTAATGGTGAAAAATGGAAAACATTTCCTCTAAGATCAGGAATGAAAAAGAGTGTTTACTTTCAACAATGTTACTCAAAATATATGAAAAATTCTAGCTAGAAAAATCAAATGAGAAAAAAGAGTAATTTAAATTTGAAAAGAAGTAAACCGCCACTATTTACAGGTGATGTGATACTTACAAAACCCTAAAGACTTTCCAAAAAAAAATAGTATTAGAATTGAAAAATGACTGCAGTGAGGTGGCAGCCTATAAAATTTATATATAAAATATGTTTCATTTTGTATATAAACAATGGGATAAAAAAGAATTAAGAAAATCATACCATTTACAATAAAATAAAGAGAATTAAATACCCTCAAATTTACTTAAAAAAGGGTGTGGAAGATCTGTATAATGAAAACTACAAGACATTGCTAAAAGAAATGTAGGAAATTGGAAAGAGATGGAAAGATAGTCCTTGATCATGGTCTGGAAAACAATATTATGAAATTGACCATCTTACATAAAGCAATATGCAGGTTTAATACAATCTCCATCAAAATTCTCCTTTTGTTATTCCAAAATATGTTTCTCCTCTCTTTTAGGAGGGAAATGGAAATCAAAATGAGATATCACCTCACACCTGTGAGAAAGGCTATTATTCAAATGACTGGAAAAAGCAATTGTATGGAAGGATGTGAAGAAGAGGGAAGTCTTTAAATTGTTGATGAAAGTGTAAAATGTTGCAACCATTGTGGAAAGTAATATGGGAAATCTCCAAAAAATTAGAATGAAAATTCCATATGATTCCATTTGCCCACGTCTTTGTATTTTCCTATAAAGCACAAAAACACTAATTACAAAGGTATATTTGTACCTGCATATTTATTACATATTGCTTAAAATATTTAAGAATTAGGAACTGCCTAAGTGCCCACTGACAGATGAATGAATAAAGATATCTGGTATGTATATATAATGGAATATTGTATAAGCCAAAAAAGACGAAATTCTGACATTTGTGACAACATAGATGGAACTAAAGCATATTAAGCTAGGTTAAATCAGTCAGAAGAAGAAAGACACATACCATATTATCTCACTCACATGTGGAATATAAAGAAACATACAGACAAAACAAAAATCAACCTCACTAAGAGCTCTCTAACTTATAAACATGTGTTGCTTAGGGAATCTAGTAGACAGTGTGAAAGACTATTAATTTGGTGATGGGTTGATGTGTTATATATTTTATGGAGTAAAACTATACACCTAATATTTTTGTTTTGTTGTAAATCAAGATTACCCAAATTAATACAATGCATTGCTTAATTTGGAAAATAATATTTCAAAGGGTATTATATATCTTCTTTTGTCAGGAAATATTAAAAAAGAACTTAAAATTTACATGCCAATTGAAAAAAAAGATCATAATCAAAATAGCCAGAACAACAAAGTAACAAATTTTTGTTTCTTATTTCCTCCAGTGAATCATAATTTATTAAAGAAATGAAAAGAGATTACACTTTTTAAAAAATTTTTTGCTATTCAGATTGTCATGGAGATATTATATACAATGAAAACAAAGGGATCTATGTATTAATTCTAGGAATTAGAAATTCAGTGAGTTAAATCAGCGAATTTAAATCATTCAGTCCAGAGTTCATAGAAGAAATAGCTGTACATATTAGACGTACTGGAAAAAAAAAACACTTTTATCTTTATCTTCCCAAAAGTTGTACAATGTTTAATGCCTGTGAATAAATAAATGCTTTAAATTAGCTGGTTGCTATTCATAAGAGAGCACTTTAAAAGAGAATTCAGATGCAGGTTGAGGGTCAGCAGTTTTTGTCTCTAATTTTTATTTATTGCATTATAAATATCAAGAAGAAAAGGACAGTTCAGGAAAAAATGCCCTAGAATTTGATTCCTGTATGTCCATTTCTCTTGATTTGTTACTAGGGATTCAGAAATATTTAACTCATAGCAAAGTCAGTTTTACAAAAAGCAGAAATAAAAACAAAATCAAATCCTAAATGCTTGAAGTTCCTCTGGAAGAGTATGTGATGTGTTCAACAAAACTTATTTCATATTCCTTCTATATACTCTTCAAGGCTGTATCCCCCATCCCCACACTTGTTTTTAAAGGAGGCAATTTCCTGAATCCCTGCAATAAAATGTAGGAATCATTATCTAATTCAGCCAAGTGGTCAATATATGAGTGGTGTTTCCCATAGTCTTTCTGCTGGGGGAATGGAGAGGATGCTGAGAATGGGGGAATCATATGAAAAGAATTTGAGTCCTTGAGTAGTCAGAGTTCTGGAGGTTCAACTACGACATGCATTGCACTGGGACATCATTATGATCATACTTTCTTCAGGAGTTGATAATGCAAGATATATTAATAGCAGTGAGTGATAAATACACTGATAGTGTAATTGCTAATTTAGAGTGGGGTGCCTCAACAAAAACCTGACACTGGTTTTAACCAGCTTTAAAATACAAGATATTTAGCAAAATGTCTCTACAATCACTTGGAAGACAGCACATGACTATTAAGCATATAGTTAAGTAAAGCCATAAAAAAGGATAAACACATTGTGTATTTTTGACACTTGATTGCTTTCAATAAGCTTCAATAAAGAAATGAGCTCAGATGAGTTGGCTGGATTTCAAAGCAAGATTAAAGAGAACATAGACCATAAAGAAAGAAGTTTTAGCAAATCGAAAGTAGTTACAACATTCATGTATTCATACTAACACTCTCTCTACTTAACAATTACTTCAGTGCTTCTATTTACACAATGCCCTTACCCTGGCAATATTAGAATTACATGTGGATTTTGAAAAATTATATAATATATACCAGGATCTGGCACACTGTTAACTCCTAAACTAAAGAGCAAGAACATTGCTTATTTTTTCAAGTGTTTCCAAGAACAGAGAAGAGTACCTTCATATAATACTCAGAAAATATACTTTTAAAATGTATTTACATGTCTAATATATTATATTATAGCAAGTTAAGGAGAAATAAAGTGTTCAAGTTTCTATTATGTCTTCTGCACATACAAATTTCAAAAAGAATAGAGGTTCAGGCAGTAAGTAGGCAAGCAAGTAGGCAAACAGGAAGAGAGAGGAGGAATAAGCACTCAATTTATTCTATTTAGTTGTTCATCCTGGTGGTTTCTCTAGGTCCTGGACAAGACCTGGCACCTAAGGGGTAGGCCTCCAGCGAATGCTAATGTATTTCTTTCATCAGTCACATTTACAACTGAGAAATGATGACTGATTAGTTTAAGCATAAGAATAAAGCTTACTGTCACTTTCAAAGTTGGGAGCATATATCCATTTGTTCAGGTCAGGAGGAGAGAAGTACTCTAATATAAAACCTTAACTAAAAATCTCAATACATTCCAGCTTACCTCTTTCTTATGCTATTCCCCTCTAATATAAATAGGAAAATGATAAAGATATAAAAAGGATTTGGCTACTACTAGTCTATTTTATAATTTTTTGAAGGTACATTGCATTCTGGCATATAGATGTAAGGTATACATCATTGTAAATCAAGATCTCTATGTAATACATTAAGATACCATGAAAAGTCCAGTTTTATCTGTCACCCCATTTTTCTTCCAAAATTATTCTGTGTTTTAGGAACAGTTAACATGCCAGTGGAAAGTCCCAAAAGAAAAATGTATTCCTGCTTTCTATGTTTTCATATGAAATGTTATATTAATCAATGTAATTTTATATTACATATTTATATATTCTATATATTCTATATTTCATATTTGCATATGTATCTATGAAAATATGTATATATACATACATATACATAACCATATAATTTAGAGTTTATATTCATATATATTTGGTTTCTTCTTGAAATTCAAATAAGTGATTTAAATTAAAAAATCATAACTAGTAAATGTGATCTCCTATATATATATATTCATATATATTTGGTTTCTTCTTGAAATTCAAATAAGTGATTTAAATTAAAAAATCATAACTAGTAAATGTGATCTCCTATATATCAATATATATACCTACATATTTAAGATAAGCAAGACAAAATTTCATTATAAATCTAATACATATAAAGGAGAGTTTTTAAATCAATGGTACACTTCAAATCAAGTCATTGTCAAAAATGAAGGGATAATAATTATCCTAGTGATTTTTTTTAAGAGTTAGACTATTCCTCTTGTGAGTTGTATAGTGATATTCACTAAGGGAAGACTGACAAAACATAATACAAAGTTTTCCCATGGATGCCAAGAATGAGATTCAAAATTAGATCAAGACAAATGAGCTAGAATTTCTTTGCACGTTTCTGAAAAACACAAAAACAATCTGACCTCTCTGAAATCATGTCTAGATAAAATAGATAAAGCCTACTTACCATTTATACTTTATATTATTGTATCCATTTTCTTTTAATTACTTCTCACAGAAGAATTCTTAGGCAGAATGCATTTGGAGTATTTTTAATCGAAATTCAGCATCAGTTTGGGTGACAATCATTACAAAAGTGTGAATTCAGATGCCTAAGAATAAAACATGTGGTTAGAGATTGCTATGATCCTTTATACTCTTTCTTCTGAATTATAAGCAAAACAGTTTTAGATGCAAATCTCTTATTTTTTTTTGAAAGGTACATTAGCCCTATTTTATCAAATATTAATCTGATAAAGTACTTATTTTTTTGTAGCCTTAACACAGAATTCTTGGCCATGTGCACAGAGTACCTTTTCCTTTATTCATATGTTTGTCATCAGATGATTTTCTTGTTGATTTATTCAAAAATTTAGTAATGGAATCCATAGCATTGAAAACTTTCTGGTAATTTAAATTGAGGGGGTTTTGTACTTAATTATTGAAAATTAGCAAGTTTGTAGATGATGTCACTAGAAAATAATTATAATTTAAAACAAAACAAGTAATTCTATTTTCTCAAAGTATGTTATTGATTTATATGGTGTCATAAGTCAAATTTGTGTTTATATTGTTTGAAGTCACCTAAAGTTTTAAATCTAACTTTAATTCACAGATTTATTTTTGGAAAGGCAAAATCTTTATTCTTAAGATCTGAATTTTAAAAATCCTAATTAATGTTCCTTCCTGGTGAAAGTGAGATCATATTAAATAATAGATTGTACCAAATCATATGAGCTTTTTAAGGCTCTATAGAAAAGCTAAGAGCATGCAAAATATGATTGAAGATTAAAATTGTTTTAAGAGATTGCCCTCCATTCTTTCAAAGTTGCCAGTAGTAAGATATTTTATGTGGGGTATCAAGAAAAGTAAGTCATCTAAAAGAAATTTTAATGCCAAATTTTTTAAGACAAAACAGAGATAGGGTTATACTAGGAAGGATTTTGATTCTAATTAAGTTCAGTTAACAGCTCATTGTAAAATCTGTTTAGGACTGAGTAAAAGAAGATGAATAATTTTTGTTACTAGGGTATGTGTACAGGTGTGCAGGTGTGTCCATTCTCAAAATTGTTTTTTTTAAATGTCACAAGCATAAATTAATGTATTTTTAGCTTAAAGGTTTAAAAATGTATCAACATAAAATACACTAAACTAAGTATTACAATATCTCCTGGTGATATCTTAACCAAAATAAATAAGCTTATGACAGCTAAGTTATAATGTACACTCTAATATACAGTGATTTTTAACTCAGTAAAAAATGAAATTTAATTTGCTACCTCTTTAGGATTTATAAATATTTAAGGTGAATAAAAATAACTCTATCATATACACTTACACATATGTATTGCTCTTTGGGTGTATTCAGTGATGCAACCCATAATAAAAGACTGATTGAAGAGAAGCTGGAGTTTCAAAGGGAGGAGAGGAAATAAAAGCAAAACAAAAGAAAAGTTTCAGGATATGGCTAACAGATATTTTCAGGAGCTGTGGCTGGATCTTAAAGATGTCTGATAGAGAAAGACAAATATAACACTGATAAAGGAAATTTGTTAATAAGGAAGTAACTTCTTGTAATGAAAAATCCTGACAAGAATCCTGGGGTATGATGTGCCCATGTTACTAAGATTTTTCTTTTAAGTTCTGTTCATTGATGACTTATATTTAAGTGGAATACCAAAAAGTGTCTGACAGTGAAGGAAAAGAGATTTGGTGAATATAGTTAATATATAATGTGAGGTGAGAAAATACAATGGTCAACAATAGTCCACTGATATGGATAGTGTGTTTGAGAGGGTTACCGCCATCTTTAAGTGTGACTCCTTTATGTAGGCCAAGACTAATTATAGGGGATGCCATAAAGGAAACTGATTCCCTGAGAGGACAGGTGTTGGCATTTAAAATCAAAAGCCACATGGGAAAAAATATTTACAACAAGCAACATCAGAGTGGTATTTTAAAGGGACCATCTTCAGAGAGTCACAGAGATGATTGATAATTTTGTTACAAATTTATAGAGGATTATTAGGAAACTGAGTGAAGCAATCCCACCAAAATGTCATTATCCGTAGTCAATGACTGTACCAGAGACATTTCTTATACTATTAAACCATACTAAAAAGGAGTATGTATTACTACTTGAAAGTACAATAAAAACTATGGCAAGCATATATAGAAAAATATCTCCTGTTACTCTCCTAAAAGCCTGAACTAATAATTGTTATAAATTAAATTATAAAAATTATGCAAGAGGTCCAGGCAGTGGACCATTTCAGCATAGAACTCAATAGATCCTCTGATCACCAATATTAGGCAAATATCTTTATTAGGAAAGCAGTCTGTATAAGCCTGTAGTAGTTATGCCCTCATGGATCAGCAGTTGAGTCTGTTACCCTGGATGGTATTGTCCACATAAAATATAATGACTCAAATTTGCGGGACTCGGAGCAGTATGGGTGGAAAGTTAACATGCACAACTAAGTGGATGTGTAGATGTTTCTTCCTTCTCTCTCTTTGTGCCTACCTATCTACTTACATTTATACCTGCCAGCTTTTTTCATCTAAATAAATACATTTTAATTAAAAATAAATTATGGTAATCTATAATGGAAATGAGAGTCACAGTGCAAACTTCCATAGTTCTGAATCAAGATTATGGAATCTTCATGATAAATGATACACCACCAAAAAGCAATCCATACCCTCACTTTAACTTCTTGTGTATACATTTGTTTGATAGTTTTTATTTTATGTTTTTATTTTATGTCTCCCTTGACTTCAACATTTTCATATGCTGCGATGACTCTGTATTCTTTCCTACCACAGGTTGTGAATAATGCAAGTCTTCTCGATCTTAGTGCCTGGGAGTAACTTCTAACTAATTTCTCAATCCAAGAGACAAGGAATTATTCTATGTTCTTCCTTTCTCACATCCCCTACTTCAATATATCATAAAATATGTTTTTTTAATCCATCACTCAAAGTCATTCTCCACATAAGAACAAGAGTATATCGCTTAAATTTATAAATTATATCCTGTTTCTCCCTAGTTTGAAATGCTTCAAAGAATTCTCTTTGTATTTGGAATAAAATTCATACTCTGGACCTTTGAATATCTGTATTATCTTATTGGTTTTCGAGTCTTAACTAGGACTACTCTGTACTTTACTAGTTATAGATCACTAGCTTGTCTGAACAGATCGGTTACAAACTTTCTGAACGCTCTCTTTGTTTTTCTTTTATTTTGTTTTTCCCTACTGACTGGAAAGATTCTTCAGAAAGTTCTTCAATAGCTATGGACTTGGTGTACAATCTCACACTTCACTTAATCCCTTGTTTATTTCATATATACCTATGACTGAGTTTTTCTACTTGTTTCTTAACCCGTAGTTGAAATAGTTTCATATTGGAAAGTGCATTAAATGAGGCATAAAAACTTTCAGTCTTCTTCATTGTAGAATCCCAAATATATAGCACATCTTCTAACATAAAGTAAATATTCGATAACTAGTTTTTATGAATTAACTAACCCAAGACCTATAGAGTTTCTTTATTTGTAGATGTACCTTATGCAAATGTAGCAATATGTGCAAGGTAAAAATTATTTGATGTACTTATAATCCCTTCTTCTTCTGAGAACAACAGTCCTTTCTGTAAGTTTTCCTATTCCAAACGATTTTGCCTATAACATGATTCCTCATCGTTATATTATTCCATGAATTTTGATTTTGTGGCGGAACCACAGTCAAGTTGGGTTAACTAAGAAAGTTGCCTAGGATTGCAAAACTTGAAATAAGAAAAAATGAAAGCTACAAAGTATTTTTTGCCAAATTTTCCAGAGTAGGAGAAAATGTGAAAAAAAATCCAAATAAGTAGAGTAAAACGTATTGAATTATTAGATAACCAGGTAGTGTTTGGAATTCAAACATAATTTTGTCCAGCTTCACCCCTACTTTCTTGTTGTTTGTTCAATTACTTAAACTTATTAAACTAATAAGTTTCACCCCAAACTTAGCTCTGTATTATTTAGATTAGTATCTCTGACACATTTAACTAAAAACGTCTTAAATAATGAAAGGTACATTTAGATTCATCAATGGCATTGCAACAAATAAAATATCACTAATTACATAGTTGCTCAAGGATTTAAACACAACTATATATCCTACTCACCTTGTTGAACTAGACATATACAAAGAAATGTTAACTATCTGACAAGTCAATGAATATCAGTACAAGATGATCAATATTTTCAGTTGAATTTGTTCTTCACAATTACAATTTCAAAACCCTTTAAAGGTTTTACATTTCCTCAGCATTTTGTCTATTGAGATGATTTAATTTAGCATACAAATCTCTTTACAAATGGAATTTCAATGTTCTATTAATTAAAATAAGAGGCCTTACCAAGTAGTATGCAAATATAGGCACAAAATAAATATATTTGTGTTTTTAAAAGTTAAAAGATGACAACATATAATTTTGATATCCCTGTATAATTCTCATTAGGATTACTGTCAGCAAGCAACAGTGTATCATATCAAATGGCAAAGTAATATACAATAATTTTTATTTCTAATTCTACACTGTTCTTTAGAGCCCTATCATTTCTATTTTATGGCAATTGTTAAGCAGAACAAGAATATAGCATGCAAGTCACTGTTTTATTAAGCCATTTCACAGTGCATACTTAGTTATAATAATAATTCATTTTAATATGGTTTTAGTATATATTATGAAGGCTATTTCCCAGAATGACAATTTTGTTGGTATATAAAATAAAATTATGCTTTAGCTTAAATTATGATGTAATAAGATATAAAGGATAGTCTAACTTGATTATCAGCCATATCATTTGCATTTGCATCTTAAGGGAAGCTAGTTATAAAATCGCACATTTATTATGAGGCTGCCTATGACATTTGGTAACTGACAATCCTTCTGTTTCTCAAAATGTTATTAAGCATTTAGGAAATATAATAGGGATATAATATTAAACTGAGAATTTTTAAAAAAGAAATATTGCGTTTATTTATTTTAGAGGGAGGAAGCAGGCAGGAATAAAGACAAGGAGGAGAAAGAAGCATTTATCCACCCATTTAATTGTTCCCATAGGTTCACTCAATCTAGGGCTGTAAATCTGGGTTCTTGTAATTTTACATGGATTATGTCAATTGGAGTCACAGACTTAATCACTACGCCACAAAAGCACATCAAAAATGAGATAAATGATATTACCTAATAGTCCACATTTTTACTTTTACATTACTTTACAAATGAAAAGGGATAGATTTCTACTCCGTGAGAAGTAAAGATTTGAGAATAACAGTTTTTAGCTCCAGTCAAAAAAAAAAGTTTTTAAAACTACATCCAGGATTCATAATTATTATAAAGTTAAACTTATTATAATTATTATAATTCAAATATAGTTCACTTTGAACCAAAACAGGAATCAATTTGTGAAAAGACATACCATTGGGACAAATGCATTAGATTCATTTTTGTCTTGTGTTTCTTCTGATATCAATGTTCTTTTCCACAAAAAGAGGTTAGCTTAAACAATCTCAAATCCTCCTTCTGTAGCTGATATTTTTAAAAAACCAGAAGTATACACTCAGAAGGACTAAAGTAATTGAGCTTACCAGGATGTCTTAAATTTGGAGAACTTTAATAATTCATAAAACTCAAATAATTTAATTTTTTAGAATAATAGAAATTTAGAATATGAAAATATCTTCTCATTTCTCTAATTAGTCACTTCTCTCAGAGAAAACTCCATTGTTCAGAAAGTTCCTGAGGTCACTTGAACAAACAGATATAAAGCATTGAAAATTTGTGCTTTTTATCACAAAATGATTTTAATCTTTATTCTATTTCTGTGTCAATTGTAAAGTTTAATTGGCTGAATATAAGAAAAAATAAGATCTACAATGTTATATACAGAAATTGGTACGTAATGATACATACCTTACATCTATAAAATGCTATGATGCAATGATTTTTAATAAGATTAATGTTTAAAATAAATTAAAGATGTATTTTATAGGCAATATTTAATTGTATATTTCTTCCCCATATTTAAATTTATAGATATTACATCAGAGGACACAAGTGGAAGGGCAAAAATTTAAAATTTTATTTATATCAATATAAGTGAGTTTTTTTCAGCAAAATAAGCTGAAAAAAATCTTAAAAGGTGTACAGAGAAGATAAATTAAAATAATGCAGGAGCATAATAATCTTGTAGGGGGTAAAATGGTTAGAAAATTAAAAATATGTTATCCCTCATTGACAAGGTGTTGAAAATAAGAAAAATGGTAAAGTTTCGTGGTATAGAAAAAGCATCACTTCTGATGCTTAAGATCATTATGAAGAAACAAAGGAGATCTTGGATAGAATTTCTTGTGCA
This sequence comes from Solenodon paradoxus, assembly GCA_004363575.1. Taxonomy (NCBI): domain Eukaryota; kingdom Metazoa; phylum Chordata; class Mammalia; order Eulipotyphla; family Solenodontidae; genus Solenodon; species Solenodon paradoxus. The sequence goes on along the minus strand of RJWH01000069.1, from coordinate 1,582,797 downwards.
ATAGTTAGCCCTAGGTGATTGTAGATAGTCTCAAAGAAGACTTCTGTGGTCCAACTGTATCACAGAAGCAACAGATTAGTGCTTGTCCAAAAGATCATGAGAATAGAGATAAAGGATATTGAGTCACAACTTTAGCTAAACTGGGCCAAATATATAGGCCCTTTTCATTAATAATATGTTGAATGTCATAGGATCATTAAGCAAAGTGGGTCTAGGAAGAATAGGTGCTTGAATTCATAACATATACTGTCTTATAGAATATATTCTTTTTCATTTTATTGTTCTTGCACAACACAATTTACACACTAAGATACACTTCCATTGAATTATTTTTTAACATGCATGAGAAAATGGAATAGAATGTTGGGCAACTTACCCTTATTTGTCTGCTAAGTAATATTTAAGAATTTCCTGAAAATCTGCATTAAAATAAATAAAAACTGTGCAACTACATTCATGAATCTTCAGAAATGCTATTCTGACAAAAGAAGAAATACACTATAAAATTTATACTGTATGATTTTACATATATATATATTAGTGTGTGTGTATTTTTTTAAATGTAAGTTATATCAACCTATGATCACAGAGGAGAGAATTGTGTCTGTTTGGGTATGATATAGAAACTGGGGAGGGGCATAAGGTGAATTACCATGGTCCCATTCATATTCCTTTACTTTATTTGAATGTTTGATTATGTGTGGTTTTTAGAATACATGATAAATTCATTTAGCTGCCCAACATCATCACATTTATTTTTGCTTATTATTTGTGTGCTGATAAATATTTAAGTAAAGAAATGCTACATATTTCCATCTAGAATTTAGTCTAAGGTTGTAGGAAATCTTTAAGTGCAAACCATTACAACAATGCTTTAGAATAGAAGCATCATATAATGATGAGTACAATTAAAACTCCAAAAGAAAATTAAATAGAAGTTTCTCAGAAAGATATATATAAAAGCATTAGCGAAAACTATTATCAATCTTTTCTATGAAAATATAACTCACTTTGTGGAATAGATAAAACAACATATGTTTCAATAATGAGAAATAACTGTTTCTCCATGGTGATTATGTTCTATAGTCATTGCAAATACTGACTTAGGCTTCCTGGAGTCATTGCTTAGAGAGGAGATACAGGATTAACATCCTGTAAGAGTCTAGTCACATATTTTCATCAACCAATCTTGCATATTTTGTTTTATCTGGTTTTCTGTTTAAAAATACTTTTTAATAAATTTTATTTATTAACTACTATTGAACTCACAACACTATAATTCATGCCTGAACAAACATTTTCAAACAAATGTATTTTCTCCATATGACACACAATAGCCTTCTATTGAGGAATACTGGAGAACACTTCTATAATATTGTTGGGGGGTATTACAAGCACTGTGAATAAAAGGTATTAACTGAGTTCCAGATTGACAGTCTTCATCATTCACTTTACATTTCCACTCTAATAAGTATCTCACAGTCCAAAATTAAGCTCATGATTCCATTGAGCACAGTCTTTCCCACTTCAATAAGAGACAAAATAGTCTACTTGATTTCTCAAAATGAAAATATTATGATTTTCCTTGATTATGATCTTTTTCCTCAATATTAATATTTACTCAACTAATTAAAATAACAAAGAAAATTATGCTAACCATCAAAATAAAGTACAAAATTGTGTACACAAAAATTACACCAATAAGAATTTTATATAACACCAGCAGGAAACAAAATAATGCAATATTGTTTGTATATAATTTTATACAGAAAGTAATAGAATAAATAGAACTAGAATTGAATACAGTAAATCATTATTTGTAGTTATTTCTGATATGACAGAGGTAATGGCATAAGCTAAGTTTGTCAACTAATTTCCACCCAAGATACTCAGCAAGACATTTCTCAGTCAAATTTGCAATATAATAAGGTCATGTGGTGGACTGTAGACTGTGGAATGGTAGTGATAAAGCATGTCCAGCACTGACTCCTTAAAACAGCTTCAAATAGAAATTTTGGTAAAACCATGGAAATCTTGTGTACCAGAAGTTATAAGATATACAAGGACTACATAAGCTACATCATATATTGGGTAAGGAATAATTTTTTATTATGTTAAGATTGGTTAATATACCATAGAAGTAAGATAATTTGAACATTGAATTCCTATTCCATGTGTTACTAAATTGAATTCTAATACTATAACAATTAAACTCCACAACATCAGGAGCTTGGTTTTACTATTTTTGACAGTTTCTTCTAGTCATTGGTTGATGAATGTGGTAAATGTAATATATCTATTATGGACTGAATTGTGCCCCTTTCACAATTCTTGTACTGAAGCTTTCACTCTCAACATGATTGTCTTTGTATATAAGATAGTTAAAGGGGAAATTTAAATGCAATGTATTCATAAAGGTGGAACTCTAATCCCATATGACTAGTGACTTTCTAATGAAGAGACACCAGAGATACATGTGGAAGAACAAGGTTATGAAAGGCTATAGCAAGACAGAAGCAATACACAAAATAAGGAGAACGGTCTCAGGAGGAAGCAAACCTGCGAAAACCTTGATCTTGAATGTCTAACCTCCAAAACTATGGGTAGGTTAACTTCTGTTATTTAAGCCATCTGTCTGTTATGGCTCATTTATGTCTGGGTTTATTCATTTTTATATTGTATTTACTACTTTCATATCTCTGTCATTTGAAACATCCATATTTTGCTTTTTACTAAATGCTTTAATATTGTTTTATAATCTCCATGGCTAGACAATATTCTGTAGTATGAATATTATGCAATATATTTATACTCGATGAATATTTAGATAATTTTGCATTATATGGTTTTAAAAATAAGGTCATTGTAAATATTCCATTTCTTTTCATTATTGTTGAACACATGATGCATATATGTTATGTGTATACTTAGAGGCAGAAGAAGCATCTGGTATGTAAAGTACTTACATTCAGCTGTAGTTGATCAAACTCAACTGTTTTTGAAAGCAGTCAAATTAATAAACAGTCTCATCATTAGTGTTTGAGAGTTCTGCTTGCTTCAATGTGGCCATCAACATTTAATACTTGTGTTTTCCTTCTGTTTCACTTCAGATATACTTGAAGATATATTAAAATATCAGTTTTACTTTTTCATAATTCAAATATTTCTATCTAAATAATAATATATACAAAACTTAAATGTAATCAATAATTCAATAATATGCTTTGAAAATGTATGTTTATTTTTTTCTGCATGTTCACAAAAGTAACAATTATAAAATCTATCTATAAAATCTATCTATAAAATCACTCTGTATACTATTAAAAATTTCATTGTATATCTTCCCACAATCCTATTCTTCATTAAATCAGATAGGGAAAGATCTTGATATCACTGGTTTTCAGAAAATTTTTTTGAACTGATTCGTAGGAGTCTTTGAGAAGACATTTAGGCATTCATTGAACTATATAAATGGCCGTAGATCAATGGTTGTCAGTTGTGCTGACATGATGTTTTGTTTTTATGTAAGGGTGTTTGTTTAAAGTGATCTGTGGTGCATAAGCAATAGTTGCCAGATTGCAAGTCTTTTTGTGTTTGAAAACAGTTGTTCTTGAGTTCTCATCAAAGTCAATAATCTTACCTTGCAAGATGCACCTGAACTTTAAATTTCATGAGCCAACACTTACTTCCATTGAATTTTTCTTTCTCTGATTCCTTGTAACATTGATGTTTCACAGAATCAAAAGTAAAAAACAGTTTCCAAAGTCCACAGCATTTATTATTTCTATTTTAATCACAAAGTCTGCATGTGTTTTATGAAAGTTATTGTAATCATTACTATTTCTCTACTTGTTTTTAATTTATTTTAAGCAATACAACAATCTGAATATAAAACATCTTAATAAAGTATATATAATATTATTATAAAGGTTTCAGACATTGTGAATAGTTTATACTGTGAGTAGAATTTAATATTTTCCCACAGATTTTAGGGCAGAATTATCTGAATGTAGTCATTTAGAAAATTAATCTGGGCCTAATAAAAGCACAATACTTGGGAAGATATTAAACTAAGAAATGTAGTAAACAGCAGTGTGATACTGTAGTTTGGGCTGACTGCTATAAGCACCATGAAAAAACACAATGGGTTTAGTTGTCTGAGAATCAAAAATGCAAATTTCCTATCACAGAAATGATCATAGTTATATAGTCAGAATACGTAATGTTTTTTTCTATTGCAGTCTTAAGATTTATGGTGTACTAAACAATAGTATTTGCCATTAATTTTCTGCTTTCAAACACCCATAAAAAATAGTAAATAGTTGTATCCTATAAGCATCTTAAATTATTTAATATCTTTGTATCCATCTCACTAATGAGAATCTTGGGAATCTTCACAAAGTGATTATCTATATTTGGCATCCCTATGAATAAACACAATATAAGTCTATTGTAGATGAACTTGTATAGACAATCTCTTTAGGACTAACAAGTTATACTGCAAAGCTCTCACCATTACGAATACCCATGCCTTAATTATTCTTCTGGCTGCACTGAGTGATTCATTTCTGATGTGTTTAAAATAACATTTTTATTTGAAATAATAAAATTTAATATTAATGTTAGTCACTTACATACATAGAAACAGAAATCTATCTCTACCAGTGTGTGTTCAAGCAAATTCTAAATAAATGTATATAACATAGTTATAAATGTATATCGATGCAATTATGTACATTTTCAAGAAGGTATTGAATTGAGCACTGAAAATAGGAATTACATGAAAATTAAAAAAAATAAAGTCACATCCCTATCCCCAAAAAATGAAGTTGTAGATTTTTATCCCATGTGTGACTGTAGAAAGTGTACTATAAAAGTCTTCGATGGAATAGGGAAAAGTAGAGGTCATCAGTATCACAGACTTTGCTCTATGGCTGACAATGTTGGGGACTTCTATTTTTGGCTTGGTGAATATTTATAGCTCCTTGTCTTGCAAAGTATTCAACCCTATAAAAACTAGCTTGTTAACAATCAGATGAAGTTATCTTTTTAAAAACTTTCCTTGACTAACTCCATAAGACAAAGAACAATTTTGAGTTAATTCTATAGTTTTCTCATAACAACTTTTGAGCTAAATTTGAAATAATTTCTTATCAAATTTACAGTTTTATTGACTATACTTATTTTTAACTTTTATCATAATCAAAATTAGTCATACTAAGAAAAACTGTATACTGAGAAGTCTGCTTTGAAAGAGCAAATACTATCATAAGAGAGTCAAGTATAGTTTTGCTAGAATATTAAGATATTAAAGTAACTCACAATAAACTTCGCTTTGTAGAATGGTAGCATGTGAAGTGATTTATCATATTGAAAATGTTCAGAAATATATGAAATTTGAAAATAAAGTATTATTCAATGTTTATAATGCAGTGAATTGAAATTATGTAGTTATCTAATAATTGTAGAGTTGGTGATGAAATTAATAATTAGAATACTTTTGAAAAGTATTTCTTGATTTTGTGTTTTACACAGTACAATTTCAGTTTTTCATTTATTACTTTTAAAGAAGTACTTGAATAAATTTATATACTGTAAATTATTTCCCCTATAAGATTGTTGCCTTGTGCACTTAAATATGTTGAATATGTTCTAGATAATTATCAATTATCAGTGTTTTATTTTTCTTTCTTTTTTCTTTCGTATCAGGAGAAGAAAAACATTCTTCCTCCATTTCCCAAAAGCTCTTATAAATTCAGGAAAGAAGTCTTAGAAACTATTTTCTTAAGAAACAAATCTTTAGAAGGTATAATTTTGCAGAAGCGATCAGTGTGCCGATTAAAAGAGAAGCAAACATCTTTTCTAAAAATGTTAATTGTTCTTTTTTATTTTTTGCTTAAAGTTAGGCTACATATGTTAATATTGCTGATTCATTGGACTTCACAAATGAACCATAAGTGCAGTATAGGAAATTTTTTCACTAATGAAAAAAGAAAATATGAAAGTAGTCTAAGGAAATTAATTTCATAATAAAAGAGAGGAAAGGTACAAACCTACAAATACTTCCCCAATGTAAGCATTTACAGAGGCATTATCTATGTCAAGTAATGATACTACCACCATTAGATATACTAGTGACTTTGAGAAGATCACAAAATCACATATAATTGATGTCTTTGACTACAATGAATGAAAACCAATACATTCTTATACAGGTAAGCAGTATTTTCATTTTTCCCAGTTAATCTGCTACTTTATCATTAGGCAGAAGTATTTCCAGTAGAGGGCAATATTATTTCAGTAGATGTAATCCTTGAAGCAAAGAAGAAAACTCGGGTTCATCTATTCTGAGAGTACAAAACGCTGAAACTGACAGAGTTCACTTTTCTTCATTTAGAACTTCTCTCCCAATATGGTAGATGGTAGTCATGTGCAGTTATTTAAACATTAAGTAAATTTTAAATAAAATGTCATCTCCTTAGTCATTGTGCTACCCACTTTGCAAATTCTCAAGGATGACTTGTGAATACAGAAATGCTTCTATCAAACAATAAGATTTATATATATATGACAACACTGAACACAAAAATAACACTTTTACTTTCAGATCTTATTTTCAAATCTTTAAAATCATGCTCTACTTCACTCTGTGGGTCAGTTATCTAAGGTGTAGACTTTGATATCCACAGTGGGGAGAACATTTTTCTAAATTTAATTAGTTTTTTCTCTGATTATTTTTTTTTATAATCTAAGAGAAAATTTTCATTTCAAATTGGTTCTTTGACAAAGTAAAGATTGGACTATCATAAGTCACAGAAATTGAAGGGCTAATGATTTGTGTGAAGACAAAACAATTAAAAGAGTTATCCACTTTACAAAGGCAAATTGTCATCTTCTCTACAGTTCATGCTCTAAGGCTATATCAGATACATTACCAAGTTTCTTAACTGATAATTGACAAAACTTCAATTGCTGATAAAGTATTGAGAACCAGCTAACTTATTTCATATAATCGATCAGAACATTCTAGAAATTTGAAGAATGTATTTCAGATTTTTACTTCCCCATGGCCTCTTTTAGGTCCTAAACTTACTAATGGATGCTGTTTATTTCCATATTTCAAGAGATCATCTCTGGCTCCCTTTACTAAGTTATACTTCATTCATTTTTGGTATGATACAAGTTCTTTTCCTCTTTTCAAAACATTTATAAAATATGTGCCTTTGTCCTTCATTTTTATCCAAAATATAGACGTTTATATGAATTGAATATGCCCCTGTCACTTTTCAAAAATATAATGTGTGTTACTATTAAAATAATAAAGACAAATTTTGCTTTGTAATTTCTTCATCAAAGTGTCTCTAAACCTAAACCTAAGAAGAAATGAAAATCATATTAGTCATACAATAATAGCAAATGTCTATCATTTTTAACAAAACTATATTCATTAAAAATTAGATTGTTAAAATACTGAAAACATAATGATATATGTTAAAACCTCCTATAAAATAAACTTTCTTGTAAATATAGTATATACTCATTTAAGAATATTATATGCATATTTTTGCAATTATTTTATTTTCATAGAAGATGCTAAGCCACAGAATATAATTATTGATATAATGTCATAATATTTTAACAATACAGAAAGATAAATGTATTAAAATATTTCTTTTCTAGATTCTAGTTGAATTTTGGACTCTTTTACCATTGTGTTTAGTAAGTGAGGCATTTGTTCATAAATGATGTCACATTCTTCGTAAATTCTTAATTTGTATATGGTATTTATCTTTAGAAATCTAAAAATCTAGCAAAACTATGTTTCCCATATTTGCTTAATAATTTTATTTCCTCAGGGAAGTAATTACATGTTCATAATATATGCATGCTAAATTGCTGTTATGCTGTTTTAATAGATAGAATTTAAAGATTCTTGTACTTTTTCTATTGCCTTTTGACTTGTCCATTTTAATGAAGCAGCTGTCATGTTGGAGAGGTCCACGTAACAAAGAAGTTAGATTAGCCTTCAGTTCACAGACTACAGACCACAGACTAGAGGGGACTAAAACCACCAATAAAATGTAAGTATAGAAGCAGACGTCTCCCCAGTCATGACTGTAACCTCTTTTGTAACTTTGACTAAAAATTTATTTTTTAATATTATAAGTTTGTAATCACATTTTGGACAATTATTTAATTTCATCACTAAATGCTTACTATGTTTTTCGGTGTTCACTTTCTTTTCTTCTGAAAATCTCTCATTTCAGTTTTTTTTAAATATTTATCTTAATTTTATCAGGTGACTCAAGAAGAATGAATTATAACTCAAGAACTTGCAAAAAGATATGCAAATATTGAGCATATATATTTATCAGGAATACGATTCATAGATCTCTTTGGGTTCTTTCAAATATTAAGAACATTAATAAGACTAAGAAAAACAAGAAATCAGAGTAAGAAATATTACAGAAATTCTACAAGAATTGTAACATAGGATAGGGAAACTTATTTATAAAAAGTGAATAGTCTGTATTTTGAATGTTATTACAGATTTGTTCATTTATGCAGTCAACAAATATATGTTTGGTGTCTAGCACACTATCCTAGGTAACTTAAACACGTCTGATATTCTAAACCAATTCCTAACTGTGATGCTTACTCTTTCTAACCTAATTCTCCCCTCAGTTTTTATTCCGTAATAGCTTAGACATCTTAATTAATGTGGTATAGCCTCTTAGTGCTATATACCAACTACTGTGCAACAGGATATTAAAATGTAGAAAATGCTGTATGTGTAATTCAAGGCACGATGGGCACACATAGAAAGACAGTTAATTTAATGTAGAATTCCTCAAGAAAGCAAAACCATAGATGATTCCAGAAATATGAGAAGAGGAAACCATGAAATGTAAGATAGGAGGTTGTTTAGCAGAGAAAAAGGTGAGTACAAAGATAATAGAGTGTGTCTAAAATCTTAGAATTCAAAGATTTAGTATAATTTGAGCAGAATGTGCATGGAGGGAAGGATTAGAAATGGCATTTAATTAGAAACAAGTCATTCAACTGAAAAGATACACACAGGCTATGTTTTGTATATTTCAATGCTAAAATGCTCACTTTATTAACTATAAATTTGAAAACACTTATCTTTTCACAAATAACTATTCTATATATATATATATATAGATATATATAGATATAGATATGTATGTACATATCTACATTTAGTTAGAGGAATACTTAAAACATCATTTAGTACTTATTGTGCCTGTCTCTAATTTTTACAAAAAAACAAAAGTAGTTGTTCTTGAAAATATGATACTGTACAGCTCAAATGATGAATAAAGGGAAATTTTATTAAACTAGAAAGTTCTAATAATTCAGACTAAAGTACTCTAGAGAGATTCAAGGTTTGAAATAGCTTCTTGAGATTGGTAAGGGAGGTTTCAAGTCTTAATATATGGCTTCATTTATTTATAAATTATGAAAATAGTAATTGCTGTGTATTATATGTTTTAAAATTTGTTCTTGAACTTGAAAAATAAATCACAATACCTCAGTTATATCATACACCAGTCTAATTACTACATAATATTTACACTCTCTTTGCTTCATTAATTATATGAAAAACCTATATTTTAACTCTTTTGTGAGTTTAATTTGTACTTAAATCAAAAGACTTCAATATATCTTACTTGTTTTGAGTTGCAGTTCTTTAAATATTGAACATGTTACAGTACTGCAGAATTACTTGCTGTACTAAAAAGGTACACTCTTAGTCCCTTCCTATTCAAAGACTTTGTGATTGCATAAGTTAAGGAGAATTTTTTCTCCTTTTTTTTTTAACAACAGGACTAGGAGATGAATGGGGACAGGAATAGAGAAAATAAGAATAAAGATTTCAAAAAAATAGATCGATGAGTGAATAAATAATTAAGTCAATATTGTTTGATTGAGTGGTGTAATAATCACATATGTTGAACAGTGACACACAGATTTATATAAATAAGAATCACCAAAATAAGACTATATGCCTGTAAGTGAAATAGCCTTTATATAGCTTTTCACACATCAGAAATTGAGCTTACACATGGTAGATGCTGATTTTTGCAAAATTTTGAGTGACTGGCGTATGCCTTAAAAATGTACACAGAAATGAGTGACATCAGCAAGATCTTGAGCTCATCTTCTTCCCATGAACACAGCAAAATTACACTGTTTAAGAACAACTGTATTTCAAAAAAAACAGGGGCCAGCATCTCCACATACAAAAGTGATATAACTCACACATAGTAAAAGAAATTGAAATATGATCACAGCTCAAATGCCACTTGGTACCAATACCTGGGGATTTGGAAGGAAATCAATGATATGGAATATCTTCCTGGGATTGAAGTACTTAATCCCACATCAAGTCCTCTCACAGCAGGTACCCCCACATTTGGGAACTGATTGACTCTCAAGCTGTTACATCCTGATATGGATAATAGATGATGATTCTTTGGAGAATAGGGCTCTAGGAGAAGACAACACAGCACATAAAACCTGGGGAACTGAAAGAAAAGTCAATAACCTTATAACCTGTGCATGGGTTGAATGAAGGATTTTCTCTAGGTGAAACAAAAACTTCACTGTGGTAAATAAGAAAGAATGATAGCTGTCCTGTAAAGGGAGATTCTCCTGGGGATCGTCTCCAATACTTATTTTGTCTATATAGCCTGGACACTGGCAGCTACCATATTGCAGCCAGACCTATGAAACTCTCAGTCCTTCACTATCAGAGCATTCATGTTGCTAGATATTTCAGACAATTTATTCTCATGGTTAAATTTCATGTAGCAGCTAGGGCAAAATTAGCCCAAGGTAGCAAAAGGCTACTAGGCCTACAAATGCTGGCAAAGGTAGTTGAGTGCTTTAATATAAAACTCAAATCGAGGAGGCTGTAGTAGCTCTCTGGGAGAGGATAACTAGACAGACCACAGTAGTACCATAAAGGAGGGTGTTCTCCCCCACTTGGGGTTTCTTCTAAAGAGTTTTGTATATATTTTATCTAAAATGAGCTAGAGCTTCTAACCGTTGGGCACTGGAGCTTTTTGTATAGGTTCCCTGCTGGAGCTGCCCCCCAAATACAGGACTAACAGAATTTTGTGGGAGGAAAATACATTGCCAAGATGAGTTCCTAAAGTCCCTGAGAGAAACTCAAGCTTCTCATCAGTGGCCTCAGTTGAGTCTGTGCCCTGGTCTGTGGCCTGGGACTGCAATTACAAGCAGTCATGCTTTTTGCTTTTATCTTCAGGCTTGTGACGCTAGGGTTTGGGAGGAGGGGTTGCTGTAATGTGCTTGAGGACCAAATTAAGATCAAGTTAGATGGCAGCTGAAGGCACAGTTACAGCCCAAGTCAACAGAAACATCTCTGAATCAACTTCCTATCATTCCATATCACAGTACCAAACTGGAGATTATGTTCTTGGGCATCAACACAATGGTGACTCTAGAGTTACAAACATTCAGAGTGGTGGAGAAGCCATAGTTTTCACAGCTATAGAAATCAAAATATGCTAGCCCAATATGTTTTGTCTTTACTCTGTAACCTGATACCCTAGAACAGGACCATTATGTGATAGCAGGGAAGAATCCTGAAACACAGAAATAAATACAGAGTACTAAATAATATATAAAAATATACCTCCCCAATTTTAGATCAAAACAAAACCCCATGTAAAATTATGAATGCAGTAGAATTGAGTAAACTAACTGAAGGAGATTTTAAATGAATAGTCCCAATGATATTCACTGAAAGCAGAACAGTGTATGAATAGAACTAGAATTTAAGAATTAGTCAAGATGGTGTCTATGGAGAGTGGGCACTGAGGCACTGCACAGAAAAAAATAACGTTTTGGGGGCCAACACAGAAAAAGGGATTTTCCTACTTCAGCATCAGCCAGAACAATTTGGAGAACAACCGAAGACTAACATCCAGTTCTACAGATGGGTGAGGGTGTGGGGATTTAATTGAGAATACAGCAGCAAAGGGGAACCTATAGAAAGGAGAGTTTTGCAGTGCAGATGCCATCTGTCTTCCTCTACAAGAGCCTAGCTGGAGCCATGCAGGCTGCTCGGACATTCTAAGGAGTGCAAAACAGTAATGGTGACCATCAACATCCACCGGGGACTTGAGATAGTAGGATCCCACTGTTGAGTCCCTCTTCTCCCAGTGCAGACTGCAGCGGCAGCCCCACTGATCTTCAATGGTGTGAATGCAGTTAGAGTAGGGAGCCACAAGGCTGAGCCAAACTGAGCAACACTGCCAGCAACTCTTGGCTAACAAAGGGAAAACGAGGAAATTGTTAAAAGTACGCGACTTGTGTTTTCAGGTACCCAAACTTAGAAGTGGCAGTGAACCCATTGCTGCCCTATCTTCTCCTGTCAAAAGAGCACAGGCAGTATTCTGAACCTCTAGTGGCACAAATTCAGAGAGCAAAGAAGGTGGAAGCCTGAGTCAAACTGTGCAGGGAGGAATGGGGGTGGTCTTAGTGAATGCTGCTGGCAACTCTGGACTAGAAAAAGCCCAGAAGGAGAAAATTGGAGACAGAAAGAATAGGACAATACAGGTGCTGCACACCCTACATTATGCACCTGGGTGCTAGGGCCTCCTGGGAATTGGGATCCAGTGGCTAAGACCCTGAAAGAACAGCCCATGGAAAGGACTTGACCCTGGTGATTTGGTGAATATGAGGGACATAAGCACAGACATCAGATTCAAGTCGCATAGCTTAAGCTAGCAGAGTTCTACCAATAAAACAAGCCTACCTTCCCCCCATCATCAGGTGGCAAAACTGCATGCTCACAGATGACCACTGCACCCCTAACCCTATACCCGCCCCCACCCAATAGCCATCATCACTCCCTGACATAGGAAGACACACTACAGAAGCCTGAAAAGGTAAAAAATACAAAGTAAAACAAAAAACAGCGCACCCCTGGTAGAAATTAAAATAAAAACAAACAAATAGAAAAGCAAGATCCCAAATCATGAGGAGAAAAAAAGAACACAACACATCCCAAAACTTCAGGAAATGGAATCACAACAAAATGAAAGCTCATAAGAAATTAATTCTGATGATACAGAAGAATGATTTTTTCCAACAGATTAAAAAAAATCAAGTCTGCAATCACAAGAAATTCAGAGAATTAAAGCAAAATTCAAATAAACAAAATAGAGCTTAAACATTTAACCATCAACAGGCAGGATTGAAGCTCTACAGAAAAAAAATGCAGGATTTAAAGGCGATAATTCATGAAACTAATAATAATATAAATCTATGAAGCCAGAATAACCCAAATGGAGGAAAGGATTAGTGATATAGAGGATAGTAATGCAGAAAGGGGCCAAGAAGTAGAAAGAGAAATTAGATGCAAAAAAATAAGGAGAAGCAGAAGAAACACTCAGAGAACTACAAACACCATCAGGGATGGCAACATTAGTACACTGATTATCCCAGAAGGTGAAGAGAAAAAGAGAGAAAGAGAGAACATCTTCAAGGCAACAATAGCTGAAAACTTTCCAAATCTAGAACAAGTTATGAACACACAAGTCAATGAAACAAACAGAACACCCAATTACATAAGTCCTAAAACAACTACACCAAGAAAACAATTGTGGAACTATCAAAACTCCAAGACAAAGAAAGAATTCTAAAGGTAACCAAGGAAAAAGACAGGTAACATATAAGAGCATTCTTATCAGACTAACCCAAGACTTCTCGGTAGAAACTCTACAAGCTAGAAGAGAATGGACATATGTCTTCAAAATACTTCAGGGCAAAAAAAAAAACGCCAGCCAAGAATACTATATCTTATGTAATTCTCTTTCAAATTTGAGGGACAAATTAAGGTTTTTCCCAAAAAACAAAAGCTAAGAGAGTTTGCAACCATGAAACCTTCTATACAAGAAATGTTAAAAGAGGCCCTACTAGCTAAATCAAAGAGGATAAGCTTCACTAAAATATAACAAAGTGAAAAAGAGATCAACATAACCAGAAAACAAAAATCAAAATGGCAGTAACAAATTCTTAAATGTCAATAATTACTATAAATGTAAATGGATTGACCTTTCCAATCAAAAGGCATAGAGTTACTAAATGGTTTAAGAAGCATAACCCAACTCTATGTTGTCTACAAGAAACTCACTTAGGTTGAGAGACAAGCAATGGCCTAGAGTGGATGGATGGAAAATGGTACTCCAAATGAATGCCAAATCCAAAAGAGCAGGAACAGCTATACTCATATCAGATAAGGTAGTCTTTCAACCAAAGAAAATTAAAAAGGTAATGATACACATTATATAATGATAAATAGATCAATAAAACAAAAAGACTTAACAGTTATTAACATTTATGCACCCAAAAAAAGAGCACCCAAATATATCAAGCACATATTAACAGATCTAAATAAGGATACTGACAGCAACTAAATAACAGTAGGGTTTTTCAATACTCCTTTTTCAGTAAAAGGTAGATCATCCAGAAAAAGAATCAACAAAGAAGCAAGATCTTTAAAAGACAAAGTTGTTTAAGCTGGACCTAATAGACATAAATAAGAGTACTCCACCCCAAAACTATAGACTATACATTCTTCTCAAGTGCTCATGGAACATTCTCAAAGATAGACCATATGTTGGGACACAAAACACTTCAGTACATTTTCAAACATTAAAATCATATCTGGTATCTTTTCAAATCACAATGACATCAAACTAGAGATCAACCAAAAAGAGAAAGAGAGGAAAACTGCAAAGGAGTGGAGATTAAACAATATATTATTGAGCAACCAATGGGCAAAAGAGGAAATTAAAGAAGAAATTTAAAAATATCTGGAATCAAATGAAAATAAAGAAATGACATATCAAATCTATGGGACGCAGCAAAAGCAGTAATAAGAGGAAAATTTAGAGCAATAAAATGCTACCTCAGAAAGCAGGAAGAATCACAAACAAAACACTTAAGCCATCATCTAAAGGAACTAGAAAAAGCAGAGAAGCAGACACCTAAATCCAACAGAAGGAAAGAAAAATAAGACTAGGTCAGAAATCAATGAAATACACATCAGAAAGACTATTCAAAAAAAACAATTAATCCACAATTTTGTTTTTTGAAAGAACAAAACAATATAGACAGGCCATTAGCCAGACTCACAAACTAGAGGAGAGAGAAAACACAAATAAATGGAATCAAAAATGAAAACGGAATAATCACAATAGTTGCAACAGATATACAGAAGACTATAGGAGAATACTACATACAACTATATGGCAGCAAACAGGTGACCTAGAAGAAATGGACACATTACGGGAAAGGTACAATATCCCAAAACTAAACAGAGAAGAACTAGAAACCACGAACAAATTATCACAAGCAAGGATACTGAGACAGTGATCAAAAAACCTCTCTAAAACAAAGTTCTGGACCAGATGATTTCACCAACAAATTCTAAAAAGCACTCAAAGAATAATTAATTTCAATCCTCCTTAAACTATCCCCCCAAAAAGAGGAAGATGGAAAACTTCCAAAAACTTTTTATGACACCAATATTATACTGACCTCAAAACCAGATAAAGAACTATAGAATAGAGCTATAGAATTGAAAAATATAACTATAGAATTATATCCTTAATGCAAACTGATGCAAAAAGTATCAATAAAATACTAGCAAATAAAATTCAATAACATATAAAAAGAATTATACACCATGATCAACTGAGATTTATTCCAGGGATGGTTCAATATTGCAAATCAATAAATGTGATACACTATATCAATAAAAAAGACAAAAACCATGTAATCATCTCAATAGATGCAGATACAGCATTTGACAGTATTCAACACACTTTTATGTTAAAAACCCTTCAAAAATAATTATAGAAGGAATGTACTTCAGTATAATTAAAGCTATAAATGACAAGCTGATAGCCAGCATTGTACTTAATGGAGAAAAACTGAAAACTTCTTTTCTCCTAATATCAGGGACAAGACAGTATGCCCACTCTCACCATTGCTATTCAATATAATGCTGGAGATCCTGGCCAATGCAATTTGACAAGAAAAATATATAAAAGGTATCCAAACAGGGAAAGAAGATATGAAACTACCACTTTTCAGAGATGATATGATAATATGCATAAAGACCCCCAATGAGTCAAGTAAAAAGTTGCTAGAAATAATAAACAAATATAGTAAAGTGGCGAATGAAAAATAACATTAAAAATCTGTTGCATATCTGTATACCAACAATGAAAATACAGAAAGGGCACTGAAGAAAAGAATACCATTTACGATTGCATCAAAAAAGTGAAATACTTTGGAATAAACCTAACCAAAGAGGTGAAAGACATATACTTTGAGAACTATAGGACATTGCTAAAATAGAAGATGACATAAAGAAATGGAAAGATGTTCCATGCTCATGGATCAGAAGAATCAACATAATCAAAATGGCCACACTGCCCAAGGCAATATATAGATTAAATGCTATCCCCATCAGATTCCAAAGACATTCTTCATCAGACATAGAACACAAAATAATTAAATTTACCTGGAGCAGCAAACAACCCAGGATAGCAAAAACAATCCTCAGGAAAAAAATCCATCAATGGATGAGTCATGCTCCCTGACTTCAAACTCTATTACAAAGCAATTGTAATTAAAACAGCATGGTACTCGTATATAAAAACAGAAAACAGATCAATAGACCAGAATTGAAAGTCCAGAAATAAATCCACATATACATGGGCACCTAATTTTTGACAGGAGTCAAAAATTTACAATGGGGCAAGGACAACCTCTTTACTAAATGGTACTCTGAGAACTGGTCAGTCACATGCAAAAGGTTGATATTAGACTATTACCTAACACCATACAAAAAAAAAATTAACTCAAAATGAACATAGACATAAGACCAAAAACCATTAAACACATAGAAGAGAATGGAGGCAAAACATTATCAGACATAGACCTAAGAGATATCTTTGCAAGGCAAATCGAATCCAATATAAACCAATGGAATTATATATAACTAAATTTTTACTCATCAAAAGAAACTCACATGAAAACAAAAAGGCATCCAACTGAATGGGAAAAGATATTTGCCTCCCACACCTCAGAAAAGAGGTTAATATCTAAGATATACAAAGAATTGAAAAAACTAGACAAAAATACAAAAAATCCAATAAAAAAATAGGCTGATGACCTTAATAGACACATCTCCAGGGAAAACATGCAAATGGCTAACAGATTCATGAAAAGATGCTCTGCATCTCTTGTCACCAGGGAAAGTCAAATCAAAACAATCACGAGATATCACCTCATGCTGATAGGAATGGTTATTACCCCCCACAAAATGAAAATACTAAGTGCCGGAGAGGATGTGGAGAAAAGGGAACTCTAATTCACTGCTGGTGGGAATGTAAAGTGGTGCAGTCATTTTGGAAACAGTATGGAGATTCCTCAAAGAATTTAAAATGGAATTCCATCTGATCCAGTTATTCTTCTACTGGGCATTTACCCCAATGACACACAAACACTTATCTGAAGAGATATAGGTACCCCCATGTTCACTGCAGCACAATTCACAATAGTTAAGAACTGGAAACTACTTAAATGCCCATCAACAGAGAGGTGAATAAACAAGATGTGGTACATATACACTTTGGAATACTATGCAGGCACCAGAAAGAGAGATTCTGTCACTTGGAACAACCTGAATGGACTTAGAGAGAATTATGCTTTGTGTGATATGCCAGAAGGAGAGGGACAGACATAGTAGGATAGCACTCATATGATGGGTAAAGAGAAAACAAATTAATGTTATAAATTAAACAACACTTAAAATGAGGAGGGGGGAGAGAGAGAGAGAGAGAGAGAGAGAGAGAGAGAGAGAGAGAGAGAGAGAGAGAACGCTACTCCAAACTACTATGAACTCTTAGAGAAGAGAGACAAGAAGACAAATTAGCGGGTATCAACATGATGAGGGAGTTGCGGGGGAAATGGGATGAAGGGAATTAACTGTAAATGAAGGGAGAAAAAAACAGGGGAACATTAGTATATCTATTAAGCTATTTGTAAATGTAAAAATACCACTATGTATACCTCAAAACAAGTCATTGTCAAAAAGCAATATCCCTTCCATAATAATTTCAAAAAAAGAAATAAATAAATAAAAATTACAACAAAAATAGGAAAATATGCAGCAATTCCAAACAGAATTCCTAAAGAACTCAATAATTAAACTAAAGAACATAATAGTCTCAAGAGTAAATGGAAGAAATCTCCAATAGAATCAATGAGCTAAAACATAGCACAGTGGAATTCATCTAAGTAGACAAGAAAAACATAATTAGAAGAAATTAATATATCATGAGACTTGTGGGATAGCATCAGGAGGAACAGCATTCATATTATAAGGGTTCCAGAGGGGAATAGAGAGAGAAAGTAGCAGAAACCTTTGAAGAAATAATATCTAAGAACTTCTCTAACTTGAGAGAGAAAATAGCTATCCAGATCCAAGAAGCTCAAATAATTTTAAACAGAATAAGCACAAACAGAAATAAACCAAGACACATTCATTGAAATGTCAAAAATCAAAGATCGAATGAGAATTTAAATGCACTTGGGAATAAAAGAGTCATATACTAATGAGTGCCCACCAGTCTCTCTGTAGATTTCTCAGCAGAGTTATAGGCCAGAAGTTAATAGCATAATATATTCAAAGCGCTGTAAGAAAATATTTGTTTCAACCAAGATATCCTGCTAGGTTATCACTTAATTGAAGGTGTGATAATGAGATTTAAATACAAAAAAAAGTTAAAAGAATTCATCACAACTAAACCAACATTACACAAAATAAGCAGACACCAAAAATGTAAAATGTGAGAAAAGTAAAAATGTGAACTGTTTGAATGAACACAAGACTAACTTACTTTCAAGTTCAGATAATCATCACAGAAACTAATATACAAACCTGAGGTAAATCTTAAAAAATAAGTCCATATTAAAAACAAGGAAACCAAAACCAAAACCAAAACAAAAGAATAAGCTGAAAAGGGAAAACAAACACAATATCCATGTTTTCAAAGCACAGCAAAAGCGTATAAGAGAAGAGCAAAGGTAGAACAGTGTGCAACACCACCCAGGAAGCAAAATTTTAAAAATGCTGGTAGAGTTATATATTGACAATCACTTTAAATGCAAATGCATCAAACTCAATAATCTAAGGTATAGGGTAATCAAATGGATTAAAAAGCAAACCCCAGCAGTCTACTCTGTAGAGAAAATCCATTTAAATTCTAAAGAGAAACATAGCCTCAAAGTCAATAGCTGGGAGAAAATCCTACAATCAAATCGTAATCTCACAAAGGTAGGGGCAGCTATACTTATAAAACTGAAAACAAACTTCCAAGGAAGGGATGGTGAAAATTACATAATGAGTAAGGGGTCGAATCAGAAAGAGGACGTAACACTTGTTAATATTTGTTAATATATATGTGCACCAAATGAGGGAGCTTCAAGATTAAGAAGAGCCTTTCTTAGAAGTCATGACTGCTCTTCCTTGAGTGATTTGCTCTTGTGATCCCAACTAACAGGCTCCAAAACAGCTCCGTAGACCCTAAAATTTTGCCTACTTTGGTTATGGCCCTATGATCATAAATTGAGTAACCTGGAGAGGAATCATTGCCTACTTGTGTATCAGGTAATATCCCTATAGACCTCAATCCCAGTTCAGTACCCAAAAGTGGTTTGTGAGTATGCTCCTTCCCTTATCAGTGTTATCTAAAAACAATTGAAGATTTAGGCTCATAAAATTCTGAGAAACACTGTAACTATTCACCAGCCTGTCCTCACCATAGTCTACCCACTGCATTTCTGACATCGGGACCCTTCAGGAGTCAATCACATCTGAAATCCCAAAGGTCTTTACAAGCCTTTAGACTCCACACAGTCACAATTTGTCAGCAATCTTGAGGGTCCAGGCACTATATTGAGACACTACCATCTGTTCCCTCAGAGATCCTGAAGAATCTATTTTCTACTTCAGTCCTATCATGGCCACACTCTGCGGCAGATTTGACTACACAAGGATGCCTTAAGAGACAAGGCACTCACATTTTCACCTCTGGATGTGCTGAAATGACCTTATGCTAGTTTTGGCTCTGGTCAGGGACTAGCCGAACAAATCCAGGGAGCTGGTGGTAGAAATGTTCATCCTTGCCACCAGAGTCAGATCTATATATATATCAGTCTTAGCCAAGGAATTTCAAAAACAAGGGATATTTGGTTTTAGCCCCTTTCAATCATAGTCTAGATCCACATCTGCCCAGCTAGGGGCCCATCCAATGTCTAGACAACAGCCTTTCCAAGGACCTGACAGTAACCATACTCAAACACACATCTAGTAATAGATTCTTTGAGGACACAGGCATAGACCTTAAAGTTGACCTTGGTTCCAGAGCCACCCTACTAAACAGGATACTGGAGATAATCCTATCCACCCAGTATATAGACAGGTTCCATATCCACATAAGTACCTATTAACTAGTTTGCTAACCTCAGGCCCCACTGCAGATCTAACTACAATCTTATAACATGCCCTAAACCAGGAAGACTTCCAGAGATAATACTACCACTCAGGGAGCACAGATTTTTCAGGGCAGTGAAAATATTGTATTTCGCCATGCATAAAGGACACATTTTTTTCTTAAATTTGTGAAGGAAAAATAAGGATGTAGTTATACATGAGTAGCACTAATTCTGTATCTATATAAATGAGTTTATTTTATTTATGTTTATGAACTAAAAGTATAACTCTAGCAATCAATAAGGATATCCATATGCAAATTAATAACCTGGAATACAAACTTGCAATGAAAGCAATTTCTGCCAAAAATTCAATGAAATGAAATACAGAGAAATGCATTGCTGTCCACAAAATGACTCTGACTTGATAAGACAGGTGATGCCAACTTTATTCCCACAGGGTGAACAGCACAACATTTTTCTTTTTATACTTTAGATGGTAACTAGCAACCTAGATGATAATTTTACAAAAATATAGATGCTACAAGTTTTAACCTAATAGTTATTAAATATGCTAAAGAGCATGACAACAGAATTACCAAGAGACACTTTGGACCTCCTCCCTCTCACAGAGAGTGTCATCAGACTGTGGAGGAAACAGGAAGAAAATCTTCTTGTACCTTATATCTGACCTTGTTGTTTTGTAATTATCTTGTACCAAAGTATGTTAAAAGAATGAAAAAATTACTTTATAGTGCAAAAGGAAAAGTACCTTAATATAAAAAAAAAAAAATTAAATTAAAAAAGAATAAGACAAAAGACTTTTTTTCTCTGTTTGGACCAAAAATGTGTGTGTCATTATGCACAGAAAAATATGTCTGTGATGCCGTAATGGTGAATACAAGTCATACATTTTTTCCAAAGCAGCTGACTGAACACCACCAAGAGTGAGTCATGAGTGTGATTATGATGTGTCATGTAGGTTCAGTGATTGTAACAAAACTCTAATGGGGGGTGTTGGTAATGGGGAAGACTGTGCATGCATGGACATAGTGACTATATGAGTTATTTAAAATTTTGCTATGAACCTTACACAGTTTTAAACAAATATAGCCTTAAATTAGAAAAAAAAAACAAAACAGAACAGCAAAATTCCATTTAGTTTTGCCTGTATTTCTTACCCCCATTTTTTGTTCACAATAAACTTTTTACTTTTTCATAAACTATGCTATGTATATTAAGTAAATGAAAAGAAAATTGCATAAACATTTTTTGTCTTCAACTAATTATGTTCCCTTTCTAGCAGTCTTCATTTTTCGTTGTTCATTGTTGTATATGGTAGCATTTATCATCAACACTTTGATATTTTTTCTAGCACAAATAAGCTGAATATAATTTCCTGAAACTTGTCTCTGTCTGAAATGTCTTTATTTATATTCATTTAAATGATATTAAAACATATTTAGAATTTGGTTTTATCACCACTTTATATATAATGCCATTGCTTTTTGTCTCCTGTCTTTGTTTCTGATGAGAAGTCAACTGTTGTCTTTATTGCTGTTCCCATGAGTGCAATTGTAAGTTTTTAAATATTCTTTTTTTCTTCCTTTTTTCTCTTTGTAAAGAGAGGAGGGAACTGGAAGGGTGGGAGGAAGTGGGGAGGGAAGGAAGAAGTAACCTTATTTATTTAGTTGTTTATCCTAGTTTCTCCTCCAACCAGGGTCCCTGGGATTCACATGGTTAACACCCAGCCATTGTAGTCATCTAAACCACAAGGACCCACCCTAAATTTTCTTTGCATTCTTTAAAGTTGATATCATACTTTTTTGTTGTTTTTGTTTTCCTCTTCCTTTGTCAATCAACAATTTGATTACTATGTGTTTCAGTACAATTTTTTTATATTTATGCTACTTGAAAATAGCACCGAGTTTCATCTGCCTCTGGGAAATTCACATTCCTAATCTCAAATAACATGCTTTCTGAGTATTAACTATCCCTACTCCTTCAGAAATACAACTGGAATTGTTTCTCCTTTGTTTTTCCTGCCTACCCCTCATCCTGAAACCAGCTTCAGGGTTTTCATAGCCTCCACCTCAGCTGCCTAAGGCATAGAGAGAGAATCACTAGTTTTCCCTTTAGGTATTGTTCCATGATTTTTCTTTTAATTTTTGTGCTTTTATTTTATTAAATTTTATGTATCAGCTGTCAAGGTAACTGATAATTTCCATAGCTAAGTCCAGTCCATAGCCAAATTCACTGAATGGCATATCCATTTTCAATATTGTAACTTTCAACTCTAGACAATTGATTAAGTATTCTTTTTAGAGTTTTCAACATTTTAGGAAATCTCCCTAAATATTCACACATTCTTTCCTCCTTTCTACTAATCCTTTGGCTATTTGTTATGGTTATATAAATTACTTGTGTAGTAATTATGCTATTTGGGTCTTTTGTGTATCTGTTTCTATAGACTACTATTTTTTCTTGATTTCACATTACATCTTAATTTTTTCTAATACATTATATTAATATATTATCTGACTGTATCCTAGACATATAAAGAAGGATGGTAGGAAGTGTATTAGTAATATTTATACACTGAATGGAATGTGCATTTATTCCTCTCAGGCCACTAGAATTAAAATTAAATCATCTAATCACTTAATGCATTGATTATCTGGATGTGGACTTACTGCAACTTTCATTCACCACCTTTTCAAATGTGTTTTGAGAGAAATTTAATTCTCCCATTAGGAATATATATGGCTCTGATCAACAGTAAAATGTCAGAATTCTATATTTACTTTTCAATTTAGAAACTGGGCAACTCAAAAAGGTTCTCTTATTTCCTTAGTGGAGTTCCCCTCTTTATCTGCCTAATTAATTACCTGCTCCCTGACTTTTGCATGTCTTCATTATGACCTGGTAAAGGGTCCTGTTTCTAATGTTTCATCTTTGACTCAGTGAAAACTTTTGTTTTTATGTGGTATTTCTCCCACAACCCTCTCTTAAACCCAAAATTCAAGATGCCACTACAATAGGTTAAGGCCCAATGATCTGAATGCTTGTGACTCTCCCACTGGCCCTCCCCTCCCGCCATCCCAAATTCATATATTGGGAGTCCATTGTCCAAGATGATGGTATTGAAGATCTTTGAAAGGTGATTAAGACATGATTGTGGAGTCCTTGTTAGTGGAAATACTGCAATTAAAAAAGAGGTCCCAGAGATATCTTTTCTTCTTTCACAAAGTTAAAAAAGACACAAGGAGAAGTTGTGACCTAGTAAGGAACTTCACTCAACCATGTTGGCCCATGATATTGGACTTCTAGCCTCCAGAACTATGAGAAATCACTATATGATCTTTATAAGCCATTTATTCTGTGGCATTTCATTAGAGCAGTCAGGGACAATTAAGACAACCATATTTCCTGTGAGGATATATTTCTCAGGTCTTTTACCCTTTCTCCAGCCTTTGTCACCCTGCTATTGTGCCTTCCCAATCCACCACCCCACCATATGTTCAAATTAGATTTGGGAAGCTCTTCTAGGCTTACACATGCCACATTAAAAACTTGTTACAATTCTATATGTTTCTCCCCATTCTCCTTTAGTGTATATTTGCCATTCCTCATCATGTGTCACCAGGTGTGGACAATCTGTGGAACTTATTTCTCTTAAGATGTATTAATCCCTCATGGCATTTTTTTTTCAGATTTTTTAGCATAATCATATTGGGATACCCAAAATCATGAATTTTCAGCTTATCTGGCACTAGTATGGTGTACAGTGGTCTCCAGAGTTTTCTATATCCTTATCAGAATTATAGTTCATTTACTTACTTTCAGCCTTTCATTGTCCCTATATATTGATTCTTGTAAGAAACAGAGTTCTCCTGCTTTTAAATTTGTGATTTCTCTTTGTAATAATTTACGTACTTCCTATACTACCTTCACTACAGACTCCTTAATTTAAAATTTTTATTTTCCTTTGAACTCTCTTGATCTAAAAGTTTGTTTTATTTGCTAGGTATATTTAAATGTATTTTATAGGGATCAGGCAATATGAAAACTAATTAACTAGAAGAATCAATAAATAGCCCAGTTGATTTTATGTTGTGATATATTTTTAAAGAGACTACAAAGTAAACATATGTCTACTTTTCACTTAGATCTTCTGTAATATATATTTGCATCCATTAGCTTAGGAAAAATATTATCAATGTCAAACTAATTCTGGATTCTATTTGTTTGTCTCCATATAACCAGTAACCCTCTTCTCACCGAAAAGATGGTCATTGACTGAAATGTGCAGATGTTAATAGTATGGATTGTTATTCAGAAAGACTTCAGTTAATGTATTACTTTTTTCTTGCTGCTGTGATCAATTACCACAAATTAGTGCCATCACACAGCAAACATACTTTAATCTTACTTTCTGTAGATCAGAAGTCTGACATGAATCTCATTGTGCTAAAATTTAGTTTTCCAGGCCTCATTTATTTCTGGAATCTCTTAGGGAGACTCTGTTTCCTTACCTTTTTTCATCTAGGAACCACTTACATTTCTAGATCCATGCGATCATCTTCCAACTTCAAAGCCAGCAATAGCAGGTCCATCTCACAGATCACTAATCTGTACTCTTCTGTCCTTTTCCACCACTTTTCAGGATCACCCCAATAATCCAGGAAAACCTTATTTTAAAGCCATCTGATTGGTAACATTAATTCCATTAGAGATCTCAATTCCCTTTGCCACTTTTGAGAGAGAAGATTCTCACTACTAAAATTATATACTGACTCCAGACTTGGATCAGTTACCTGGTTCCAGCTTTTTAGAATTTGTCCACGCTATTATAACATTAAATACTTGCCATTTTTTATAAAACTAGGGAAGATAATTCTAGTTTTTTCCATTTGTTGTTAGAAAATAATGTGACATACATGTCAAGTGTCTAGTGTAGAAATTAAACAATAGCAAATGCAAGTTATGCCATCACTGATAATAAATAGAACTAGACAATGAAGACACAGGGATTGGTATACTTAGAGTATATATGCATTATCAAATACTCCTGCATTTTTATAATTTTATAATTATATATAAATAGCTCATTTAAAGGTACTTAGGAAATGTTTAACCATAATTTTCAAAAGTGTGCCATTAATAACACTTTCATAGTTTAGTACATAGACAAAATTGATAATCATGAAAATATTAGACTGGTTTGAAAGATTTCTATTTTCATGGAGCCTAGCAGCATGGATGCTAATCACTGTCCAGACAGACCCTAAGGATGTTTCAAGGATGCCAAAATCACCCTGGCATCTGCCATGGAAGCAGATGCTATTTGCATCTGTTTTCTATGACAGTCACTGTATATAGAAGGAAAACAAATCTGCATTTCAACACAAGTTGCTCAAAAAATCAAGAATCTATTTGGCTTGTCAGGGGACTTGTAAAAGTTATTGTTAACAAATAAGACTTGCAGGAAATATTCATTTTAAGCAACCAAAATATATTTTTGTGAATTTTCTGTGAATAAATATACAGCATGTAAGTTGATCAACTGCTCTCACTGAATCAATAGATGATATTTTTAAGAGAATTTAAGAGAAAAAAGAAACATTGCATTTTCTTTTTAAAGCTTACACTAGAATTATTTGCCATGCGTTATGTACTTGACATTTAGTTTCTATAAAATATTTTAATAGATTAAAATAGTTCCTTCCTGTTTAATCTCTCACTGTAAAAATCAGGCCGATGTCCTTGAAAAAGTTGACATTAATTAGAGATAAAACATGTTGATTAACAATCTTTGCATTTTTAAAAATTGGGATTACAAATTCTTAAGCAAAATATATTCAAAGATTATTTTAAACTTGCAAATACTGTTTAATACCTAAGTAAAAACTGACCAATATCTCTTAACTAGAAAATAGCAAACTAATGAATTGTCTCATATTTCATGTGAATTGATATGTTTATGTTTGTACTTATACTACTTCCCTTTTCCTAAAATTCTATACATATTTTTATAAAACTAAATTTTATTGTAAAAGACACATAACTACATGATACTCTGCTCATTTATTAATTTGTTCCTTAAAGAATTATCCAATCATTTATATATTCAGATTATTCTAAGTCTTGAAACAAAACATAAAATAATGATTGAAATAATTGCTTTAGACGCATGCCCTGGTGGAGCAGTAGTTAGCTCACTTGCCTCAGAAGGAGCAAGTCACATACTCCTGGGTTTGAGTCCTGGGTCTAGAAAGGAAATAACCTGTATGAACAACAAAATAAAAATACTTGTTCCTTCTCTCATTTCCTGCCTGCCTGCCTACTCGCCTCCATTTTTTTTTTTTTAATTTACTTTAGAGAGCATAAGGTTGTCTATTGTCTATGAACATGTTAATTCTACTTGTATTTAAAAGTCTTAAGATGCAAACCTCATAAATGCAGCACAGATAAGAATGAGGAAGAATGAATTATTGGAAGTACAATTAAGTTACTAATTCAACACACACACAAAATAATTATTTTCATTAGTTAAAGGAGCCATTCCTTTTTTAAAAATTGAAGTTGTTGGATTTTTCTAAATTCGTAATAAATACAAATAGTTTATATAAAGACTGTTATGTAGATTTTTAAATCATCATTTGTCCACAGTACATTATATTTCCCTAATATGTACATATATTACACTTTCAAAACTTGAAAATGTTTGAATCATTACCACCATTAGCTCAGTAATAAATGAAATACTACACAACCAAATAATGTTTCAAAATATACAGCAAGTTGATCAGGTGGACAGTTATATTAATATGAGAAGAAAAATGACTTAGTAAAATTCATATGTTAAGGAGGTTCTCAATGATTCCATTTCTGAAACTTAAAAACCGTCTTTCATAGGACACAATGGACAGAGTGAAAAAAGAAAACCTACGAAATGGGTGAAAATATGTGCAAATTATGTCTCTGATAATTAATGCAGAACATATAGAGACCTCCTTACAACTCAGCAACAACCAAAAGTAACCAGATTTAAAAATGGACTGAAAATTTGAACAGATATTTTTCCATAGATGATATACAAATTACCAAGAAGCACATGAATATATATTCAATATTGTTAATCTTTAGAGAAATGAAAATTTTTAAAAAAGTGAGGTGCTGTGGGTATGTAAATCACACCCACTAGAATGGCTATTGTCAATAAAACAGAACATAACAAGTGTTGGCAAGAATTTGGAGAAATTTGGACCATAGCTTTCTGTTTGTGGGAATGTGAAATTGTGTAGTTCTTATGGTATGGTAGTTCCTAAAAATAAAATTAACTTAAGTATAAAATTAATCTGCTGTCTGCCTTAATAAAATACCAAAGCCTGGGTGACTTGACCAAGAGTAATGTATTTCTCATAAATCTGAAAGTTGAGAATACTGAGCTCAAGGTGCTATCTGATTTAGCTCCTGGTGAGAACTTTCTTTCAGATCTGCAAATGGCTACCTTTTTGCTATACCCTTACATATCCTTCCTTCTGTCCTGTGCAATGGGACAGAGAAAGACAGACCTGAACAGAGAGGAAGTTTTTCAAAAGGTAGAGAGCTTTGATTTTTCACGATGAAAAAGTTCTGGAGATCTGTTGCACACGATTATATATAAACTTGACATTATGTAATTGTATACTTAAAAATTGTTAAAATGGTTAATGCTAAGTAATGTATTTTACCATAACAAAAATTATATTAAATATCAAATCTTTATATATCATGTCATGTATCTGGATATATAGTTACAATGCAATCTATAAGAATATTAATAGATATGCATTTAAATAAACATTTGAAATGTCTTTATATTGTTATATATAACATTTTTATATAATATATTTATATATATTATATATAAATATATTATATAAATATATATTTATTAATATTATATATAATTATATAATTGTTATATCTGAACTTTTTCTGGGTCTAAGGAAATTATCTGTAAGACTTTTTTAAGTAACAAAAGCGGGTTATAATGGAAATGCAATACTATTTACCTTCATGCCAGCGTAATCTAATTAATAGATAACTTGTATCGTATGTATCGAATCAAGATATTTTCAGTATTTTAAGACAGAAAAAAAAATGTGTTGGCTTGTAGAAGCAAACAACAATTCAGTCTCTCCAAAAGAACAAATTCTGCTTCTTTGAAATGTCGAAACGGAAAAAAAGGAAAATAACAAGGAGGGCAGGCTTGCCCTGATTGATTACAAGAATAATCAGAGAAAGTTGATCCTTTAGGATGTCTTCAAGTGGAAGTTTGTTTCCTTGCACTTTTTGAAATCTGGTCCTCTGATTGACAGAGCCAGTTCTTATGTCTTGCTTGTTGGTAACCGCCTGGCTGCTCCCACTTCTCTCTGTAAAGTGGCCTGTTACCCTGGGCAGGATGCACCTAGGTGAATACAAACAAGTAAATCATAGGAACCAGCAGGATCCTACCAGATCTTTACGTTGAAGAGTAGGTCTCCTAGAAGGAAAACCCAAACCGGAACTGCATATTAAGGTGTGAGGGGATCCTCCCTTCATCTGAGGCTTTTTCCTCATTGCCCACCAGTGTGGTTGTGAAGAGAAGAGCAAGCAGTCCCGCAGGCCCGGGCTGCAGTTTCCAGAGCACCAGACGGTTCAGGGGGCGCTCTCGCCCTCCTTTTGCCCGCCCCTCCCGCGGCGCGGGCTCCGCCTGTTCTCGGAAGGAAGAAACGCGGGGGAAGCGAATCGCAGGTTTCCTCCGTCCAGTTCCGAGAACCTGTGCAGCACTTACTTCTCCCGTCCCAAAGAACCTGCGGAGGCCACCAAGGGCACAGGGAGCCTGGACTCCCCCACAGGGCAGTTTCGGGCGTTTGTTGAGATGAGGAAGAGGGTTACTTGGTGCTAGAAAACCTCCCAGGATCTGTGCGGTCCTGGCGAGCGTCTCTCATTTGAGAAAGGAGCTTGTCAGCTCCGCGGGTTCGGGTTTTGAGCTCAGAAGTCAGAGGTGCGGATGGCCACTGGGCTGACTCTGGAACAGCAAAGGCGTCCGCTCCTAAGAGCTCTTTTCGCCCCCCTTGCAAAGGGCGCCGCTGGAGTCCAGCTCAGACTCCTCGAGGTTTCGGTTGTCAGAGGGTAAGGGGCCGCCTTCCTCACGAAGCTGGAATGGTCGTGGTGAATCAACCTCCGGAGCCCCTTCACACCCCGAGGCTCCTGGCAGGAAGCCGGGTCCAGCTGATGGCTTCCCAGGTCGCTGTGACACGCTGGAGGGACTGTCACTCAAGACCCGCTTCTCCTCAAGGTTCTGAGTTAGGAATAAAACCTAAGAAATTCTCCCCGCTAATTTCACCGTTTCTAACCCCTTCCCAGTGCCCCCCCACCCACCCCCCACCCCGCCTCAGGGAGTCACACAAAGGGTGGGACAAGGAGTAGAGAGGTAGAGATGACTCCGTTTCCAGACAACGCAAACAGGCAGTGGCTTTCGCAGTTAAAATGGAATAAAGTCCCCCCGCAAAATCTAAAGCATATGGAGGGCTGACCTTTGGGAATATGATGAAGGAAAATTAGTTGATCAATGTCATTGGTGTTTCTTCTAAAGTTTCTCTCTTTGTCTCTCTCTCTCTCTCTCTCTCTCTCTCTCTCTCTCTCTCTCTC